>APFE030293073.1:394483-437746 GCA_000404065.3 Pinus taeda | reverse complement strand
CCTTAATAAACTATTAAGTAAATATTTTTATCAGGATATTCTTTGACTATGAATATGAAACTTATTTATTTATTTATATATATTTTAAAATAGAATTAACTATTTATAGAATATTCTATTTTTAACTTATACAACTGACTAATATTTATATAACCTCGTTGATTTAAATTATTTAAATCTCCCTTTATCTGATATTTTATTTAAAATATAATTAACCTATATTTATTTAAAATATAGTCAACTATTATCTATTTCTAATTACTCGATTATTTTATGAGTATATTAATTCACTTATTTTAATATATATTTATAAAATGGTCAATTTACGTTTAATTTAATAAGAAAATTAATAACCGAATTAACTAATTTGAATAAAAATGAATAAATAAATAAAATTAACAATTAAATAAATGTTTTGGTCTAACTAGCCATTTCCCGGTCAAATTCTAGCTGTTATGTGGATATTCTTCCCGATCTATTTATAATGCATAGTGAGATCTGCTCATTCAACTTGTCCTGATGATGAACCACACTGGTAGGTTCGAAACGCATTGACAAAATTATCTCTATGTGATTTTCGCCGAAGATTCTTCTCTAAATTGATATGGATCACAGAAGCCTAAATTCAATAATATTCTTCTTTCCTTTGCTCCTATGCTCTTCTCGCATATTGTCCCACCATAGCGAGGCATGTCCCTTCAATCTAGTCACTACAAATTTCACCCTCTTCTCCTCAACTACATTTTCGTAGTCAAAATATTTATCTGTGGCATTGATCCAATCAATCAATTCCTTAGAATTTAAGTTTCCTTCATAAATAGGTGCTTCCAATTTTGGTTTGGTGATGAATACTACAATTATATTAATCATTCTTTCTGCTTGATTTTCTTCTTCAACATCGGATTATTCTTCTTCTAAGGACTCCTCACAGCCGCAAATGTCATTGGAGTCAAATCCTCTTCTTTGTTTCGTCTCCATCGAATTTAATCTTGTCTGTACACTTCTTACTTCTTCAAGTAAGATTTGGTTAGCTATTGGTCTTCCTTAGCCTATTCCCAATCCTCTAGCACCTAGAGCTCTATACACCATTTTTCTTTTCTTCTTTTTTTTCTTCAATACAAAAGGACAAATCCAATCATAAATTGTGAAAGATCAACAAAATTTAATTTCCTGTGTGTTTCAATTATAAAAATAGAAGTGTGCATATTAAAAATTTTATGTCCAGTTTAGAGATAAACTAAAGCACCGCATGTCTAACAAAATATTATACCACAAATAAATGAAACAATATAAGTTTTGAATGTAAAGCTAGTATAGATGTTATCCAATGATGTACCGATAATGCCACAGAGATAAAGTATTATTTCTTTTCCATTCAACATATTTACGAGGATGAGCCTTGTGATATAGATGGCCCCTCCCTTGGAAACCCCTGTACTTCCTTCCAGCTGATGTAGGTCCACGAAGCTCCCTATGCTTGTGAATTGTATTACAGATTTTGGATTATAGTGTGTGCTTGGAATTGATGACGAGATAATTCAAAAAATGCATACACACTCTGTTATGCATAAATTGCATTTCTTTAGTTCCATTAATATGCCTATTATTCTTTGCTTTGTCAAGCCCAATCATTGCACTTGCACTTTCACTTGTTAGGTCCCTATACTACTAGTGTAACCCCTTATTGTTATTATTACAACCCCCTTATTATATTGTTGTGCCCATGTAGTCCCCATATTGTTATTATTGTGCCCCATAGAAGCCCACTATTTTATGTTGGCTCTGATTATATTATGACCCCTTAGACTTCTATATATAGAAAGGAAGTCTTTTCATTTGTATCATCAAAGAATTGTTCATTTGTGTAATGTAAAGGAGGTTGCCTCCTCGAAGAGGCTGAATTATAAGGTGTTCATCTATATTCTCTATATTTTTGTGAGCTAGTTTCATAACATTTGGTATCAAAGCTTTGGATTCTAGGGTTTCGCTGCTCCAAATAGGTCATCGTGGAAATTTCACTATAACTTTTTTTTACGACGTTTCAGAAGTGAAAAAAACCCATGTGAGACAAAATCATGCTAAACCTCGTGACCAAATTTCATATCTTGTCTCGCTCTAGTTTCATAGATATGATCTGAGGAAGTTATGGTTTTTGCAAGCTCTAGAATTTCATCTAAAACAGGTCATTGTGGAATGTTTTCTATAATGCTTTCTATACAAAGTTTCAAGAGCTAACAAAAAAACCCATTTGAGAAGAAATCATTTTAAATCTTGCTCCAAATTTCAGATCCTGTCTCGCTATAGTTTTGAAGATATTATCCGAGGAAGTTAGGGTTTTTGTAGACCCCCGAATTACATTCCAAATAGGTCACCTTGGGGAAATCATCATAACTTTCTATGTGAGCATCAGATTGAATTTTCATAAGAAGTTGCAGAAAGAGGACTTCCTGTAGTGTTCTACACATCAGTTTCAGGTACTAAGGTCGAAACAGTGAGACGTGGCATGTCGTACAATTTCACTCTACTGAACTAGTCTATAATTAGGTCACCATGGGAGATTTGGCATAACTCTTTCTTGGATAATCAAATTCTGATCAGACTTGCGGGGTTAGAAAGATAACTCAGAGAGCTACCGCAAGAAGAAATTTCAAAACTTGGAGATCTGAAATTACACAGTTACAGTCGTTTCAAGATCAAGCTCCTAAAATCAAGAAAAATCGAGATGAGGATGTTTGATGGCAAGGATCTCATAAATTTGATACTACAAATGGAGAAATATTTTGATCTACATGGTGTACCACTGTTACAAAAGATATGTA
Organism: Pinus taeda; assembly: GCA_000404065.3. NCBI lineage: Eukaryota > Viridiplantae > Streptophyta > Pinopsida > Pinales > Pinaceae > Pinus > Pinus taeda. The sequence goes on along the minus strand of APFE030293073.1, from coordinate 434,927 downwards.
TTGCATCTTCATATTTAGAACAAGATCAATTTTTATGGTATAAAGGGCTTTGTTCTTGTAAACCACATGTTACGTGGTCAACTTTCATGAAGGAAATTATAGCACATTATGAGGATACAAAGAGCAACACCTTCTTTAGAGCAACACCACAACAATTGGAAGAAGAAAGAGAAAAAGGGCTTTTTTACAAAGTGGAAGGAAAAATTATGGAAACAAGGAAGTCTACCCCTCACAACTATAAATATGGAAGTGTTGTTTCTCCTATCCTTCCACAACCTACAAGGGTTACACCACAACAATTGGTAGAAAAAAGAGATTAAGGGCTTTGTTACAATTGTGATAAAAAAATACATTAAAGGTCATAAGTGTGCTTAGAAGAAATTATTTTACATTGATTGTGGAGAGGAGGAAGAAAATGATCAAGAAACATTAAAAGAAGAGTATATACACCAGGAACCGACCCTAGACAAAGAAGAAATGAACCTGACCACATCTTGTGAAGCATTGGAATAATTACTACTCCTCAAACTCTTAAGATAGAAGGACATATCAAGAAGAAAAAGGTTCAAAAAGTTAAAGACCACACTAAGAAATAAGAAATGACTTCGACCATATCTTGTAATGCAATGGCCGAAATTACCACTCCTCAAACTATCAAGATAGAAGGACATATCAAGAAGAAAAATGTTCAAGAAGTGAAATATCACATAGAACATCAAGAAATGAATCCAACCATCTCTTGTAATGCACTGGAAGAAATTACCACTCCTCAAACTCTCAATAAAGAAGGACATGTCAAGAAGAAAAAGATTCAAGCAGTGAAAGATCACATTGAGCATCAGCAACAAGTTCTCCAACTTTTAAAGGATAACACCACTTTGGTGCAGAATCGAATGAAACAACAACTAGATCAAAATCGCAATGAAAGAAGTTTTGATGTAGGTGATTGGGTATTTTTATGGTTACATACATACAAACAAATGTCCCTCAAGAAAGCTATTTATGAGAAGGAAATGTTGGCAATACTACACACACTTAAGAAATGGCGAACTTACCTAATGGGAAGACACTTCAAGGTAAAAACGGATCATGATAGTATTAAATACTTTTTAGAACAAATATCATCCTTTGAAGAGCAACAAAAATGGGTCACAAAGATGTTGGGTTATGACTTTGAAATCATCTACAAAAAATGGAAGCAAAATGTTGTGTCAGATGCACTCTCACGAAAGGATGAGGATGTGGAAGCATTATTATGCACCATTTCTATTATCCAACCAGATTGGATAAACAAAACAAGGCATGAATGGGAGAAGGACGAAGAAGTGTGGCCACTCATTCAAAAGTTGTAGAAGATCCCAGTTCAAACAATATTGCCAGAACTTGACGAGGAAAGAAAAATCATATTGGAGCCTGGAGCAGTCACAGAAACAAGAACCCGATAGCTACAAAATCGATCAATTTCAGAGTATCTCATCAGGTGGAAGAAGTTACCTGCTAAATATTCCACATGGGAGGACAAGAATTTTATACAAGAGCATCAAGAACTACTCAAGCGTTGAGGACAACACTTTTTGAAGGAGAGGGGCATGTTAGGTCCCTATACTACAAGTGTAACCCCTTATTGTTATTAGTACAACCCCCTTATTATATTGTTGTTCCCATGTAGTCCCCATATTGTTATTGTTGTGTTCCATAAAAGCCCATTATTGTTATTATTGTGCCCCTACATTATTATTGTTATGTCAGCTCTGATTATATTATGACCCCTTAGACTCCTATATATAGAGAGGAAGTAATTAAATTTGTATCATCGAAGAATTGTTCATTTGTGTAATGTAAAGGAGTTCGCCCCCTCGAAGAGGCTAAATTCTAAGGCATTCATCTATATTTTCTATCTTTGTGAGATGGTTTCAAAACATCACTCCACACCTAGGTCAAACAAATGAAATAATCATGCAACACAAATGGGTGAGATAACGATTACCTCTACCACAACCAGATTCTCATGTTGCTTATGAAAAACATTTGATTCAGGTAATATGACTTAGATTTCATAAACCATTGATTTTCGTAAACATTGTCATTGTGTTTCTTAACTCAAACGAAAATGAGATTGCACCTCCCATTATTTGCTTGTCCTTGATATATTAAGCTCATTTATAGCTCCTCAAAGTAGCGTGACACCTGGATTGAAGAGGTTAAATGCACTCAGACAATTCTCTACTTCACACACTCTTACAATAGGTAGTTCGTCCTCTTAGTGGCTCCATTTTTCTTCTTCTCGTTCTCTTAGTAGTGGAAACAACAATAAAGAAAAAAAATTCCATACACCATCGATCTTGGGCATTCTAATAATGGAAATTCCTATAATCCTTCATTGCATCGACTTTTACACAACACCTAGCATAACATATTTTATCTACAACGTTGTTAAAAACTTTTCTCACAAGACTTCTTGAAAAGATGATCTGTAAACTGTCGTGGATATTCCACTGGACAGTTCATCACAATAGATCTGTTAAAATTATATTTAAAGCCTGAAATTATACACTATTACAATTTTATTTCCTTTTAGTTTTCTAGATATGTAGATTATTGTTAATAGTGTATGCATGCGAATTAAAATTATGCAAAAAGTAGAGAACATTGAAATAAAATCTCACACAAACATGTGACAAAAGATATGACCTAGAAAACCCTTTTGGGAGGAAAAATCAGCTCGAAGGTGATTTCACTTTGCTTTATTTTCTGGATAGAAACATGTTTGAATACATAGAAGTATGTCCTGTGGGCTATTGAAATGTAGAAATCCTCTCTGTGTGCTCTATCTTATATCCCACTTGGCTATTTTTTCTCTGCTATGGAAAAAATGCACTCAAAAGAATGTAACCCCTTTTCCTCCTAGTGGCCCAGTTATAACGCAACTCGATAACCTACTATTAGTTAGGTTTCACTACCTCAACTCTTAGCCAGAGTTACAATATAGACTCCTCTTTATTATTCTTCACCATAATCACGTGGATAGCCCATTTTTCATGAATAATGGGGGACGATGTGGCATCGTCTTGAATTATGGTGATGAAAATAGGAAGGTCAACTTCTAAGTGGCATAAATTTCACGTACAAACTCCAATCGACATGGTTTTTGCATTGTTGGAAAGGCCATTGCATGTAGAATAGGAAGAAAAGGTGCAATGCTAAAGCAGAAAATTTTTACCCAAAAAAAATGTTTTTTGCTGCCTCAAAATTCTCCTAGAAGGTTTCATACTCCAATTTTCCAAACTGGTATCGCCGACAAATAAGGTCTTGTGAGATATTTCATCCAAATTTTCCACTCTAAAAGCATTGATATGGATGAAAAAAATATAATATTACATTCTATATCACACCTCACAATTTTAGGAGGCTTTTGGTCCCCAAAAGCTTCTACTAAATGAGGTGAGGAAAATTTTCCTCCACCTTCTCTAGGGTGTACCACTTAGCTTTGTCTGGAAGTTGTCCTTTAACCCAATTTTTCCAAAGGTCATGCTTCCCCTGTCTCGTAGTTCTCAACCTCTTCTATAAAATTGTATCTTCTATCAACTCTGCCTGATAAACTAGTGTCAAATCCTCCATAAAAGTTAGGACTTTTTCCTCTCTCTGATCTAGCATGTAAGGCTCGTAGAGTTTCAAATTCTCTACATTCACAACTATGTAAATGTGCATGTATAGTGGTAAACTAATTTGATGGGAATTATCACCCACATTTTCCTATAACTCGAAGGCATCATACCCTAGATCCTTGATTTTCTTACGAAGCCCCTGTAGCATCTCCTTGTTCAATTGTAGCCATGCTATGTCTCCCACCTTAAATGATTTCTCTATTCTATGTTGATTATGCTTGCATTTATATTTTTCCTGTGACTTATGAAGTGTCTCTTGTCCTTGTATATGGATCTGCCTAATATTCCCTATAAAGTTTTTAACCCTCAAAGTGTCTATTGTAGATCTTCCCTCAGCCCTCCTTATTGCCCATAAGCAATGTCCAAAGGTGAAGGCAACAAATATCCAAAACAAGTTTCAAATGGTGACTTTCATGTAGAGGCGTGGACCGCTCTGTTGTAAGAATGTTGTATATATACCATATTTTCATCCCAAGTATTTGAATGCTTATGGTTTTATCCCCTCAAAAGTTGCACCAAAGTCTTGTTGACTACTTATGTCTGACCATAGTTCTGTGGATGGAACGTTGTATATCTCTTCAACATTGTGTCCACCTTCTCCCACAATGTAGTCTAGAATGCACTGAAAAATATTGTTTCCCTATTTGAAATGATTCTCCTTGGTATCCCAAAGAACAAGTTTGCTTCTTGCTTCTCACTGATGGTCTTTTTATAGGGCATAATAACACACCTTGTTGAACCTATCAACTACCACAAACACGAAGTCATGTCCCTTCCTGGTTGTTGGTAAACCTCACACAAAGTCCATGAAAATTCTCTTCCAAGTCTAATACCCTCCTCCCACACTTACCCAAGTTCATCATTCCGCAGGGGTAAATATGCGACGAAGATTTACTATGATATGATTCAACCTCCTAAGTTTAATTAAGGAAGTACAGTCGACAGACGAAAACTCTACTAACCTTCCTCAGGAACTACAAGACCCCCAGGAGTTAAGCACCTCAACTCTCAACCAATGATTCCACCTCACGGTAGACATCACTAACCATCACCAGATTGGTCCTTATCCAAGCCGTTGAGGGTTCCAAGGAATTTGTTCCAACCTAGCTCCAAGACTAGTAATTCAACAAACAATTATGACAGGGCTCCAGAGCATTTTTCCAACCAAGGCTCCAGGACTAGTAACTCAACCCACCAAGGGCTCTAGAGCATTTGTCCAACCAAGGCTTCCAAGACTAGTAACTCAACCTAAGTTGTTATAGGGATTCCAGAGCGTTTGTCCAACCAAGGGTCAAGGAACTAATAACTCAACCCACATCCATAAGGAACATGAGAACCAACCAGAAAAAAATAGTAAAACCCACGATGCCATGGCTATCTAGGAAATGGCAAGGCTAGGAAAATCCACTATCAATCCAGGAAATCCTCCATGCCAATGATAGATCATGACCAAATCACTGCATGAATATACCATGCACGCCAAAACTAGCAAGGAAATATTACAAGAAACTAGATATCTACAAATAAAATCCATTGTAGTTGTTGATCCCTCTATCCTGTTGCACTTTCCTACTTTTCCTTTGCCTTCTTTCTCCAAATCTAAAAGTATGCCAAAATCCTCTAAGAGTGCTCTAAGAAACTCTAACTACACAAGAGTATGAGAGAGAGAGAGAATAGAAGAGAGCTCCAAGCTAAAACTAATAAAACGTTTCTCAAACTAACAAAAAGTTGTGAATTGATCCTCGAAGCCTTTTTATCATTAAGGCCTATATTTTCTTCATTTTCCTCTATTTTCCCTTCATATTTCCTCACATGCAATTCTATGACCTTTCACCTTCCTTTAATCCTATTTTCCATTATTTCATAAATAAAATGCCAATTAATGCCTATTTTCATTAGCCATTTCCTTTGCCAATTTCCATATCCATTTATTAATCACAAGTGATCCCCATCACTATGTTTTTTTGCCTAAAATTCAACTTGGAATACGTGTCCAATGACCTTGGTCTTATTTTTCCTTTATTATCTTTATTACATGGATTTTTAATCGGGGTTGCTACACATAGGATGAGCGGGTACAAGTAAGGAATGATATAGATGATGTTTCCTATTGCTATGCTTGATGGTACAACTAAGCATACATCCTCTTATGAACTTAGCTACATGTTCTTTCATCTTCGGCCAATACACATAATTGTACAAGTTGCCCACAATCTTCCCTACACTATGTGCTCTGTAACCTTGGAGGTATGAGCCTCTCTAATCAGCTACAAATGCTCAACTTAAGAACACATTAGTTATCCAACCTGTAGAGTAACCCATACTAGAGATGGTAGACAATGGTGTTGTCACCATCGTGTGCATGACTCTGACTCTACAACTGCTAAAACACATCCTTGTAGTCCTCATCCTCTGAATATGCCTCTTTGTATGCATCATGGGTGAATAGCTCCATGTGCATAACAATTACCAAAGTTGTGATCTTTGATGTGGGTGGCCTTAAGAGCATGCCGACCAACTTGTTTGTGCTTCCCTTATTGTACTTGATCACCAAGTGAAACAGCTATAGAAACCCCATCCACTTGTAATACCTAGTATTTTGTAGCTTACTATGAGCTTGCACATACTCTAGCAGTTGGTGATCTATGTGGATTACTATCTTCTTTCCCATCATATAGTGCTTCCACTTCTTCATAGCTTGTATCAAGGCATAAAAATCGTTGTCATAGGTAGCATCGTTAAGAAATTTCCAGTGAAATACTTCAAAATGATAGCATACAAGCCTTCCTCCCTGCATCAATACCACTCCCTAACATAATTACTCTCCTCTATATCCACTTCAAAGGGTTGATGTAAGTTTGTTAATGTAAAAATTGGTGCTCAGTGGATATTCTTCTTTAGCTCCTCGAAGGCCCTCTACTGACCCTTTCCCCACTATACACTATTTCCACATTGTTATTGCATGAAGTGGTGTTGCTGCCGCTGAAAACGAGGTTATGAATTTCTTCAAGTATTGTGTCACCCCAACCAAACTCCTAACCTAAAAATACTAGTAGGAATTGATCATCTGATGATCGCCTCCATATTCCAGGATCTATCTTCCGCTCTCCTCCACCAATCACATACTCCAGATACATCAAATACTACTGTAAAAACTCACATTTCTTTAGATTTGCTAGCAGTTGGTGCTTCTTTAATGTCTTCAACATGTGTGTTAAATGTGGGATGTGCTCCTCCCAGATAACATTGTATACCATTATATCACCCAAATAGACAATAACAAATGAATCTATAAAAGGGTGTAGTACATCATTAATTAATCTCATAAACATAGCTAGTGAATTGCTTAGGCCAAATGGAATGACTAACCAGTCATACAAACCTTTCCTGGTTTTGAAGGTGATCTTCCAAGTATCTTCTTCCTTGAATTAAACCTCATGATATCCAGACTTTAAATCCATCTTGATGAAATATTTCGCTTGTTGTATCTAATCTAGTAGATCCTCTATCCTAAGCAGGGGGTACCTATTCTTGAGCGTGATCTTGTTCAACGCCCTATAATCTATACACATCCACCGAGTCTCATCCTTCTTTGGCACAATGATGATGGTTGACCCACATGGTGATGTACTCAGTTGATTGAAACCATATTCCAATAGTTGTTGCAATTTTTTCTTCACCTCACTTGCTTATATAAAAAACTATCCATACAACCCAATATTTGGCAATGGGGAGTCTGGAAATAGCTGGATCTCATGCTCCACTTGTTTCTTAGGTGGAAACCCTTTAGGCTCCCTAAACACATCCCTGTATGCTCATAAAAAATCTTCCAATTGTTGTTTATGTTTCTTAGTACACCCCTCTAGGGATGCCTTGCCTCTTACTGACTCTTATAGAAACTAAATTTCTCTTAAACAATAAAACATACTTCTTGTTCCAGACTAATCAATTTCTTGTCTCGGTTGGCACTTACTAGAAAAAAATTTTGCTTTCCTTTGTGCGCGTTGATGGTGAAAAAAATTTCATCCTTAACGAGCCAATATTAGTTGGTTCTCTGCATGTATATTTCATCTGACTTGTACATATAGGCACTCCCAAACATGAATCCACATACATCAAGGGGAAGCACATCTAGTTCTACCTCATCAATAAAATCAACATTGATTGAAAATCTAATTTTGTATCGTTTTGTTACCTTCAATTTTGCATCCTTATTTACCCATCCTAGTGGACACGAGCTTGGATGATCGCAAAATTCCAATACTAATTTCTTGACTATTTCTGTTGTAATGAGATTCACCTATGATCTCGAGTCAAATAGAGCATCAATCATGGTTTTCTTGACTTTTATCTTTATACCAAAGAGTTTGGTGATTTCTTTCTCTTCCTATTGTTGAAGGGTACTCCGATTCACCTCCTTTTGCAATGACATACAAACGATCTTCTCATCCACATTCGAGTTGATTTCAACTTGGTTGCTCAAATTAGTGGCCATGAGATTCTTCTTCTTATTGTCTTTCTTTTTTTCTTTGGATTAAGCTCTAGATGAAACTTCCAATACTTCTCCTCTGTATGGTCGTTAATGTTGTAGTGGTTATTGGGATCTTTGCATTGATGTGTTGTGGCTATCATATTTTTATATTTTCCCACTTTTTTCTTCTCCTTCCCCTCCTTAAAAGAGCCTTGTTGATCCCTTTGCTTTGATCCACTTGGTTTCGCTTTCTTTAGGCCTATGTTCTCCAGGTACTGTGCCTATACACAATATTATATATCTATATGGGCTTGAAAAACATATCTTGCTCACATAGATGGTGGTGTAGACCCCCCAAATACTTTAGGAGTACATCTAGGTTCTTTGGAGAGATAACCAACATTATGGCCATCTTTCTGAAGTCTATGGTATACTCCTGCACACTTTTCCCCAACTTTCTACTAAAGTAGGGCTGCCAGATCCAGTGGTTTTATACATACCTAATAAGGTAAAATTGTGATTTAATGAGGGTTTTGGAGTCCTCCCGCTTAGTCACTGGAGGATCTACCTCCAAACTCAGGGTCTCCATGTGTCTTTCCCTCTAAGTTAAGGCATGGCCCTCTAATTTGAGTCACACAAATGAAATCTCTTATTCCTCCTCTATATTATGAACACTAAAATACACTTCCAATTGTTGTAACCAATGATTTAGCTGTAGAGCATCATTCTCGCCATGGTACAACTTGATATCTACCTTCAATTCGATTTGAACAAGGACTATTATTGATTCACGACACTTGAACTGGGTTGATTCTCTTCAGGTCCTTTCTTTAGCTAGTTCCTTGTTTCTTCCTAATCTCCTGATCCCCCCTTTGATTTTTCCTAGCATTAGAACCCCCACCTTCTTTGAATATCTAAAGCTTATTGCTTATGGTCATCGTGATGAGATTTACATTACGATTTATATCCACGACTTGTTGTTCCAACCGCCAAAACTTGCCCTCTATAGGATCATGAGGCCCTTATTCATAGATTTTTTGGCTATGCTTAGGGTTTTACAACCTTTGGCCCAACTGATCTATATCCCTTGCAAGTCTTCGGAATATGACCAAAGAAAATTTCTCTGATACCAATACGAACCATAAACTATTGTCGATATTCTATTGAATAGTTTGTCACAACATATATAATAAAATTATATTTAAAATATGAAATTCGACACTATTACAGTTTTATTTTCTTTTAGTTTTATGGATCTGCAAATTATTGTTAATAGTGTATGCATGCAAATTAAAATTATGCAGAAAATAAATAACAACAAAATAAAATCTGACACACGCATTTGATCTTCTTCTAAGGACTCCTCACAGTTGTCGATGTCACTTGAGTCAACTCCTCATATTTGTCTCGTCTCCATCACATCTAATCTTATTTGTATGCTTCTTACTTCTTCGATTGAGATTTGGTTAACTACTATCTTCCTTAGCCTATTCCTGTTCCTATGGCTCTAAGGTATCTATATACCATTTTTCTTTTCTTCTTATTTTTTTTTCCAATACAAAAGGCCAGATCCAATTAGAAATTGTAAAAGATCAACAAATTTCAATTTCTTGTGTGTTTCAATTGTAGAAAATAGAAGTGTGCATATTCAAAATTTTATGTCCTCTTTAGAGATAAAGTAAAGCGCCAAATCAGACCATCACCTCACTATCGACTTGATCGAATATTACCTAGAATAAAGCAGAAGTAGCAGTAAATCATTTCAAGTTGCACTACATGCAAGCAAATCAATTCTCCTTCATGCTGGTCAACGAGAGAGTTTGACCTAGTAGCCACCCTGAGACTCACTCTCCTCAAAAATTTCATAGAGGCTGCAGACCTTACTCACTCTGCTCGCTGATAAAATTGTGCAGATAGGTCAGACACACACCTAGTGCCCGTCTTTGTCTCCCTCAGAAAATTGTGCAATTTTTCCAGCCAAGCCTCTCGACAGTCGACCAGCTGCTCACCCAAAAAATTGCACAGTTTTGATGAGCAATCTCTCTTCCGCCCAACAATTTCTTAGCTAAGAAACTGTGAAGAGGTGATCAGCAGGCCAGCCTCCCAGCATGAGTGCAGTTTTTCCTGCTAGCAGCTCCCAACAGCACAATGCCAGTTCCCTCTAGGAATTGCGTAGTTTTCACTGCCAAGCTCTAATAGCCAGTTCCCCTTAGGAATTATGCAGTTTTTGTTGTTAGTGACCCAGCAACAAACTGCCAGTTCCCCTCAAGAATTGCACAGTTTCTATTGTGAGTGACCCAACAACAAATTGACAGTTCTATCCAGGAATTGTGTAGGTTTTGCTGCAAGTGTCCCAAATATCAGCTGTCAATTCCCTCCAGGAATTGTGCAGTTTTGGCTGCCAATCTCCCACTACTTGCTCATTCTAGAAACTGCGCAGAGTTTGCCTGCTCAACCTTCTTGCAGCCCAGACTGTTCCCCTAAACAATTGCACATTCTTTCCCTCCAATTGAGCTAAACCTCGCAGACAATCACTATTGATTTGGATTTCCCATATTCATCACCCAGTGACTCTTGCACAGTTTTCATCAGCATTGCTTGGAGCCTCCATCTTGCCTCGCAAACTTGTTGCCTCTCATGATCACCTACATTCGAAATGATCATGTATCATGGTAGACTAGGAGGTTTTTGGATTTAATGTCGCCTTGTCATGAGTGACTGCACGAATAGGTACATAAACAAACATGGTGCGACGACGAATGGGATGAATGAAGGGAGCACATGTAGAAGGACAGGTTCACCAATGGATGAACAAATGATGCATGCAAATATGTGTGCTCACGAACGGATGATCATGCAAAGATGTGTTTGCAGATAGACGTATGAGAAAACATACAAGATGTGCTCACGGACAGACGAATGGATGAACATGCACCTTTCACAAACAAACAAACTTGTCAAGCCTTCCAACATACAAGAAAGAAGCAATGTGGAAAAGAAACATCAAGCGAACCAACGACCATCGAAGACCTCATTCACTTTTCCATGTGGAGTTAAAGATGTGACACACCATGAGGACATCCATCACTCAGCAACACTGCAGCTCGACATGCACACCAACAGTAGCATGAATGTACCAGCACTATCATATCGATTCATGTCATGAGTCATGTCATCCACATCCCCACTATGGACCATATTGTCTATCAATTTAATGTAACATGGAAGTCCAAGAGACCTACTTGTTGTACAAAGAGTCATGTAAAGTTGAAGAGTCATGGAATTCAAATAGTCATGAGGGTAGTCAAACAACCACAAGGGTCATTTCACCCTTGGCTATAAATACCCCCTCATTTGTACATGCAAAGGACTTTTCAACTCATCTCCTCCCACATAGCGAAGAGAGTCTATAATCTTTTCTTTGAGGAGTAAGTAGTGACTCCAATGCCCCGCACATGGGGTTAGTGATGTATGGTGTAACGATGTGTCTTGGAACTTTCGCTTAATTCAGAAGCCTACTAATAGGCCAACACGTTTTCACTCATGTATTGTAACTGTTGTAAGACTAATCTTGAACACTTGTAATGCATGTTGCTTTAACCTGTGTTGAACACTTGAACTCATTTCACTTGTTGTAATACATAATCTATTAATGAAAATGTGGTGTATATGTTGTTAATGTTGTCTCGCCCATGGTGGCTACCTCCCCAGACATCAAACAAACATTTCACATAAAACTTGTTGTAACAACCATTTCACTTGTGCTGACTCATCCATTAAGCATTGTACGTGTTATCTTCCCTTGCATGTTGTGACTACCGCATTCATGTGCACTGTTCCTCTGGAAGTTGTGCATGTCATATTGTGTTGTGTGTTCATAGTAGAGTTGGGGCTTCCTCCAAACCAACTTGGGACTCACTCTCACCCCTCCCTCTACAGTGAAAGAACCATTGACACAAGTAACACTTACAAACACCAGGAAAACAAACCTCACTTCTCGAAAACAAAGTAGATCACTCTCTTGTGCTGACAAGCAAGAGTTGAGGCAAATCTTTAAGATAATGGCAACTAGGCCATCATAGCAGATGGGTATCCCACACCAAACGGTGTGAGGCCTAGTTGGGACATCATACTGGGGTGAACCCATGAATGTTTTTGGGTCCAACATCGTCAACACTAATGTAATATGTCTTGCTGTTAAAATAGTCCTACAACTATGCTACTGCAAGTGGGGTTGACCATCAACTGCAATAAGAAAGAAATGTTAAATTCATATTTATAGTTATTATTATTACAAATGTTTTGTTAATAAAAAGCATAGTAGAGTGTTATTTACCGGCTTTGGTAGTGGAGGGAAGCAAAATATGTTCAAATGTGGCCATATGTTCCTCCTCTTCTCTAGCCTCATCTTGTACATGCTCTGGTGTAGAAACAAGAAAGATTATAATAAATATCCCATTTCCATTTAAATTTTTTTAATTGTATTCCATACTACAATATTTTTTATAAGACATGAAATACCTAGTACCGAGCTGGACATTAGTCTCAAGATGAGACACTCCACCGTTACTAGGCTCATGTGTTGTATCTACATTACTTGCTTGCTTTTTACAATAAAGCACATTACTTTATGGCCAAAAATAATAACCAATAAATTGTACAAGTAATAATTTATAAATTTTATTTGTTGCTTTCATTTTATCGAGTGTTAGTTTGGGTGGTGGAAGACTGTGAAGATGCCAAGCTTGTCCTATATTCAACCATGACTTGATAGTCATGCTTGAAAGAAATCTTTAGGTCATCCTTCGTGGGAGCCTCTTTGAATTGTGACCCCTACAATTTTGCATGAGAACATGGAATTTTTTTCTTCTCTGATATTAAATTAAAATTGTTAAGAAATTATAATTTGGATGCAATTTGTTTTTTATATGCTTATAATTTTGTGACCAGTTTCAAGTAACCACATGTGCCAAGATGATGTTTTCCATGTTTGTCTATTCTAGCCATCATGGATTTGGAAGTATATGGGATCCTATATTTAACACATTGAAAATTTAATTAGATGTCACAATAATGATAAAGCATCATAATTACATAATTAAAATTGCCTCATACCTTCCTGGTCTGGGTGGAGTCTTCCTTGCTTTTCGAAGTGCCTTCTTGTGTGCATATGCCACGAGTGCTCTCCACTCCATCTTTGGAATCAATGGAGGGTGCTCATTCAACTTGGCCCTTTCCAATTGAGACCTATACCGGTCTCACAAATATCTTAAATGTAGGTCTTCCTTTGAGGTAACTCAATATTTGTTGAAGGTACCCTCACCGAACATGTGAACCATATTGTTAATAAGTTCATCTTTTAACTTGGGAATTGGGATTTCTAGTTTGTGCAAATGGTGGGCCCAAATATTTGTAAGGTTATGTCATACAAAATTATAGAATACATCATTTTGCTACAAAATGATATTATCATTAATTTAAAATAATCACAGACTATGCATTAATTTCAATTAGATTGTACTTAATATTTAAAGCACTTCATAAATACCTCGAAGTTTCTCTATTTTCATGGGAACATTGTTATCATATACTAAAAATGTTTTCGACAGTGTTCTCGTGCTAGTAACATAGGAAGATCCAGGAAAACACATTTCAAATTGTGCAATTAGATCATGCTCTGCATCCACAACATCATGTGTAGATCATGACATATGTTGTTTATGGGGTGCAGATCTTGTTGTGGGTGGTTGAGTGGTTGTACTGGTCCCAATGACCGGTGACTCACTCACAGGTGGATTATCGACGCTGCTACCAATGCCAACCCCCATAGTCATAGCATGAGGATCGTACTCTGCCAAAAACTCCTGTAAAATAGATAGTTTTTTAATAAAGAATGAGATAACTAAATCATAAACAAATAAATGGGATGGTTAAATGAGTTTCTCACCCCATACCGACGAACTTGTTGCACCAAGGTTCTGATTTCACCTTTTATCTCTTATTTTTGAGGCTCAATCAGAACTAAATAATTAATTTTCTTGTTTGCTTTCTTTTGAAGCTTCTTTATTTTTTAGATCATATTGATAGACATAAAAATTGCTTCTTCAACAACCTCTTCCTCACATGAATCTGTGGACTTCTCTAAGGATGGTTCTTTCCTCTTATCATCATGTTTATCAAATAAGTGTAATTTGAAATTCATTCACAATTAATCATAGCTATATTAATAAGAAAAACACAACTGACATATGGCTAAATTTGTATAGAAACTTCATGTTATATCATGGTCAATATAAAAGGTTCTAAATTTATGAAAACTTCATAATCTTGGAAGGCCCTTGCAAGAGGCATTATGATAGGATCAATATATATTCCATATTGTATAGAAACAATACTTTGAAAAGGCTGAAGGAATGCATTTTCTCAAGTTGGTCATATGTATATTGAATATTTTATTTAGTTATATGATGCCTAAAAATATGAATTTGACTTACTCTATAATGGATAAAATGGTACTTGTATATATATCTCGTGGTTATATTATTTTACATACAACTACATTGATGTTTACCTGCTATGAGGTTGGTGCCCTTTGACCTTAATCAACCTGCCACAATATTTTAACCATGAACTATTAAAATGTTTCCTGAACATACAATATGTCTAACAATATATTGTAGTAAATGACAATCATAACATACAATAGACATTGCTTACAAGTTGAGTAAAATTGAATACATACCCCCCCATAATAGCAATATTTGTGTCTATTCTATTCAAATTGTAATCAATGAGCAACTCTTCTCATGCAACTATCGATTTAATGGCACATACGAATTCATGGTTTCCTTCACATCCATAGAATATGGAATTGGGTTGGTTATTTGTGGTCACGAGCCATGTACTATTTATAAACCCTGCAATATTCTCTACGGCTTTAGGCCTCCCATCAATATACATAGTTGTGCCTTTATTTTCATCATTGTCTTTTAGTTATATATAATTTGTGGCTACTCCATATCTTTGCATACTTTTGGTATATTTGATTAAACATACCCAATCATTGTAGTTGTAACAGGGTTCGACATACTCCATCAATTTAGTTAATCCTTCATAACATTACTATATGCCATTCATGGAAAATAACCCCAAACCATGTAATGATGATGGGGAAAAGTGGTATATCCTTTCACTGACAGAAACATCAGTGTTTATTTTAGGAAGATCCTTGGGTGCCCATTTTTTTACTAGATGTTTGTACCTCAAGGGAACCTCGTTGTCATCTATTCTCTCATTATCATAAGAAAATTACCCCTCCTTTAGCGAGAAAAAATTTGCGTGTGTATGGAATTTTCTTCTAATCTTTTCATATCTATTTGATCTTTGCCTGCTAGATGACATAGTAGATGTTAGGTCAATTTATTCTATCCTACTTGAATTTCTGTCACTCGAGGAAGATAGATTTGAGAAATACATGTTTGGTTGAAAATCCTATAACATTCCATCAAATGAGAAAAATAGTTAGTGAGTGTCATAATGGATGATGAGAAATGTCTTGTCGAAACCAGAAGAACATTATAATAGTACAGGTGAGTTACAAGAAAGTAATATGTGTTTAAAATATTCAATTAATAGTTTAAAATTTGAGAACTTGAGAACCTATTCATCCTAACCAATGTTGAATGAATTCATTTTATAACTTGAGAACTCAACATAATCTAATAGTGTTTAATCTTTCATTACCAAAAAATACCCACATACTTTGATAGTCAACAAGGCTATCCCCTTGTGATGTTGGCAAGGAGAAGGGTAAGCCCGACCTAAATCATCACTGTTGTTTAACCAAAAAATTCAAGAAGGACCCTACCTCTACTCAAAGAAAGAAGGACTACACATGTGAAGCATCTTTAAGTCTCCATATTCTACACTTCTACATCCCAAGGAGGCGAGAAGAAACATTTCCATCATATCTTAGTTAAGTAAAAACACATTATCATTTTCATAAAAGAACCCAGCGAGTAGGGAAAGATTCTTTCCGATGGGAATATTTGAATAGCTAAATGGTGGGCAGATATTCCACTTATTGATTGGTATAAATAGAATACTTATTGCAAATTACTTCTTGACTTAGCCTATTGATTCAGAGAAAGCAAATACTCCATACATGTGTAGTCTAAATAGGGATTTAACCCATGGCCCAAACAAGGCATACATTGGTCCAAATAGAACATTATTTACTTAGTGGAAAGCCAAATCTGTTTTTGTCAAAGTATAGAATATGGATTAGCCCTTGCTTCTATCAGAGTCAATTAAAAAGATTAGTTTTTTATTCGCCACTATCCATTATGCAATAATTAAGAGAACCGTTACCCGTGGGAGTGGATCAACTGTGCTAGTTTGTCAGTCACATCCCCCAAGAGGGTGGGTTAACCCATATCCTCTGAATGGAAAGAATCATATCAATGTTGTGGAATAAGTGTAACGATACACTAGCTGAGTTGAAGGTTTTTGAATAAGGTATTAATCCTTGTAAAGTTCCCATATCTTTGCTTTCTCTGGATAGGGAACAATTATGGGATGGTAAGCTTCAATATGCTTTCCCATATCTTAAACAGAGCCCTATAAGGGGAACATGCTTAAAGGTTAGACAATTATGGCTTTAGATTGAGATTTAGGGGCAAGTTGTAGAGATGCTCGACCAACCATGGGGAGGTTGAGGTTCTTGATGACAAAAATACCAAAGGGATATGGAAACATGAGGGATGATGGATGGGAAGACAGATACCAGAATCAAGTATGGGAAGATAGATGCCCTAATTGCAGAACACAACTATCATCCATCAGAACACAACTCTTATCCATCCAAGACAAAATACCGTAAAGAAAATGTAGAACGATATGATTACTGGATAAGTTGAGGACTGGCCAGCCATGACTACGAATGCAGTGCTGATCTCGGAAAGGCTATGTTTCCAGTGGTGCCATGGTGATCAGATAAAACCTGGTGTGTGCCCTAGTGATCTCATGAGTCGTATCGATGTAAACAATGCAGAGTTTCTTTTCCCTCATGAGTCGAAATGCAAATGATACAAACAATGTGAGGTTTCTTTTCCATCTTGAGTTAGAATGAAAATGATATAAACAATGCAAGGTTTCTTTTCCCTCTGAGTCAGAATGCAAATGATACAAACAATGTGAGGTTTCTTTGCCTTATGAGTTGGAATGCAAATGATACAAATAATGCGAGGTATGCGAGGTTTCTTTGCTATATATATTGGACCCAAACATAACATAAAATTAAATACAACATATAATTAAACTAAACTAAATTAAATTAATATAATTATATTATATTAAATTAAACATAAATAAACATATAATTATATTAAATTAACAATTTATAAAATAATATAACATAAAACTAAATTAAATTAAATCACGATAATATATTGTTTGAATATAAGATATTTTTGTTGGAGGGTTCATGGAAAACTAAAACATGATCCATTAGTTAAGAATTGTCATAATTTGTCTCTAAGTGTATGGAAGTAAGTTTTCCAATAAAAAACATATTTTAATTTCTAAGTAATTTCAACTATAACAACCATGGAAACTATTACATTCAAGTCATATTGGTGCTTGTCTTTGAATAGGATAATTATTTCGCAATCCATGAGAATGGAACACGATGATGTTGAGTCTAACTTATCCATAATGAAAGCTATCACTCAGTGGGTTGAGGAGAAATAAGTTATTTTTCACACAATTGTAGGTTCAAAAAAGGATTTATATGGTTAACCATTTTCATTGTTGATTTCTAAATGTATACAAAAGAGTTTTCCATGAAATATAACCATGACCTCATTTCCAGTAACATCAACTATGACAACCAATGAAACTATTGTTTCCAAGTCACTGTAGTGCCCATCCTTCAAATGGGAGGATTTCTTAGGCCACAAGAATGGAACATGTGATGTCCAGTCTGACTTGTCCACTATGAAGGGTGATACATGATTAGGGGGGTTAAGGAGAAAGAAGACATTTTCTAAGCGAGTAAGAATTTGAACTCATAGATTAATCCAAATCGGTATTTACAATGCTTTGATATTAACAAGTTAATAACAAATTTTCCACTATTTCAACATATATTAGGCTTTTGAAGATAAAGTAACAAGGAAACCATTACAAGCCAATTTGTTATCATGGTCAAATATCCTAAACATGCACAAGTCGATTTAACATATCAGAAGCATAGTTCCCAAGAACCATCGATAATTCATTGAACCAACACATATGATCATTGTAAATTAAAATTCAAATATATGAGGGATATGACCACCGTGAATAGGTTAGTTATGAACCAACAATAGTTCTAAAGTTATAACATGGTAAGCACCCAATAACATGGATATTTTAGATGGATAATTTCATCTCCTTGACATTTATGTTATAATTTTACCATTTATTTGTTGAATTTTTTGTGTGAGTCTTATATGAGTCTTCAAGCCCTCCCATACCATCAATGCATGTATCTACTAAAACGATGTCAAATTTCAATGCATGCAAGAACAAATTGCAAAAATTTCAATATTGGCTCCTTTCACAGTTTAATCTCTATGGGGTCAATTAATTCAAGCATAATATCAACTAATTGATAAATGTTAAGTGGTAGATTAGTACTTAGAGGTAGGCCCACAACAAGTAACAATAAGCTTGACATCAATGGTAATTGGTTCCTAGCTAGCTACCATGATTTTTACATTCATGGGGACCCATATCTTTAAAGATTGGAAGTAGGAGCATAAGAGACTTATGATAAATTATGTGTGATTCATTGAGGCATCATTCCTTTTCATATAAATGATATTGAAAATGATGACGATGATAATGATGATGACGATGATGATGATGTTGATGTTGTTGTTGTTGATGATGATGATGATGATGATGACGACGACGACAACGACGATGATGATTTTAATGATGATGCGGATGAAAAATATGACGATATGATAATGATGATGATGACGATGATGATGTTGATTAAGATGAAAAAGATGATTATGATGATGATGATGATGATGATGATGATGATGAGGATGATGATGGTGATGTTGACGATGACGATGAAGGGTAATAAGTTTTCTGAAATGTAAGGGTAAGGAATTTTCTGAACCTCTAGACTTTGAAGTACATTATAAGCCCACAACTATTAAATAGTAATAAATAATTTCATCTCCTTGACATTTTTATATGTTATAATTTTTTCTTTTGATCTTCAAATTCTTTTTGTGGGTTGTATCTGAGTCTCAAAACCCTCCCATACCATCAATGCATACATATACCATAACCATGTCAAATTTGAGTGCATACGAGAACAAACAGAAAAACTTTCAACATTGGCCCATTCTCAAGTCAGATCATGACTAGCTCAATAGACTTCTACAACCCTCATGACAAATCATTAGCTAATCAATGAAAAAAATTCATTATCATTTGTTAGTACCATGCTACATAATCAATCAATTATAAATTGACTTTTAGCACTTAAACATTAATTTAGTCAATTTTCTAAAAGTCATTATGAGACCCCATTATGGTAACTATGTTCATTAGAAGTCATGGGCCGACCTTACTTCTTTTTTGTGGGAACCCCTTGCCAAGTTGGTCCGACCCACCAACTCGTCGCACTAGTGCCCCTGTGGGGTGGGCATCCTGATGTGCCCAACATGTGATGCCCCTATGGGTGCCTTGGCACCCTGCCTTCCTGCGGGCGCACGTAGGGTGCAGGCGTTTTCCCCGTTGTGCAAATCAATGAAAAAAAATCATTATCTCATCAATGGAAACAAAATATTATCATTTTTTAGTACCATGCTACATAATCAATCAATTATAAACCGAATTTTAACACCTAAACATTAATTTAGTCAATTTTCTAAAAATCATTATGAGGCCCCTTAGTGGGAACTCAATTCATTGGCAGTCGTGGGCCGAACATACTTCTTTTATGAGGGCTCCATTTTCCAAGTCAGGAAGAACCACCAAATCATCACATTGGCACCCCTTCTAGGTGGGCGTCCCAATGTGCCCAACATGCGACGCTCCCATAGGCACTCGGGTGCCCCACTTTTGTGCGGGCACAAACATTATCCCTACTGTGAAAATCAGTGAACAAAAATATTTAGCTCATAAATGACATCAAAATATTATCATTTGTTAGTACCATGCTGCATAATAAATTAATTATAAACCAACGTTTAGCACCTAAACATTAATTTAGTCAATTTTCTAAAAATCATTATGAGACCCCCTTGTGGTAGCTCTATTCATTGGAAGTCATGGACCGACCTTACTTCTTAATTTGTGCAGGCACCCCTTACCAAGTTAGGCTGACCTAACAACTTGTCGTACGAGCTTCCCTATGGGGAAGGCATCCTGGTGTGCCCAACACACGATGTCCCCATATGCACCTAGGCACCTCAGCTTCATGTGGGTGTGGGCATTCCCCCTGCTATGGAAATCAGTAAAAAAAAATCATTATCTCATCAATGAGAATGAAATATTATCATTTTTTAGTAACATAGCGCATAATAAATAAATTATAAACCAACTTTTAAAACCTAAACATTAATTTAGTCATTTTTCTAGAAATCTTTATGAGACCCCCTTGTGGTAATTCTGTTCATTGGCAGTCATGGGCTAACCTTACTTATTAATTTGTACAGATTCCCCTTGCCAAGTGAGGCTAACCCACCAACTCATCGCACATGCGCCCCTGCTAGGTGGGCATCCTGGGAAGCCCAACACGCGACACCACCATTGGGTGCCTAGATGCCCCACCTTCGTGCAGGTGTACCCAGAGTGTTGGCATTTTCCATAATGTGTAAATCACTCAACACAAATCATGATCTCATCAACAAAAACAAAATATAATTATTTGTTAGTACCATTCTGCATAATCTATAAATTATAAGCCATCTTTTAACACCTAGACATTAATTTCGTCAGTTTTCAAAAAATCATTATGAGACTCCTTTGTGGTAACTTTGTTCATTGGTAGTCATGGGCCGACCTTATTTCTTTTGTGTGGGATGCTGTCTAACCCACCAACTCGTCGCATGGATGAAACTACTTGGTGGGCACCCTAGCATGCCCAACATGTGACACCCCCATGGGTACCCCACCTTCATGCGAGCATGCCTAGGGCATGAACATTCACCTTGCCATTCATGTGAACATCTTTTCCTTACATATCTCACATGTATTTCCAATCGTTGTGTCACCTAGTTCACTTGTTTCCTAACTCGCCCACTCCAATTGACATGCCCAACTCTTCTTCCCATCACCATGTCATGCAAGTCACCTTTGGGCACCCAAGTGCACCCAAGGAACACACCCTTGTCATGCATACAACACCCTCAGTTCACTTCACTCGTTCAGTTTTCTCATTGTGTAGCCCATCGTGCACACCCCATTTGAAAGTGGGTGCCAAGGTGCCCTGCCTTTGTGCAGGCGCGTCGAGGGCACTCGCCTCCATGTTGTGCCCATGACATTCCCATGGTCACACTTCGGTTCGTACTTTGTATTTTTGCCACTTTGAGTGGGCATGGGCAGTCATGGTCTGACCTTACTTCTTTTGTGCAGGCATCCTTTTCTAAGTCTGGATGACCCACCAACTCATCGCACAGGCACCCTAGTGTGCCCAACATGCGACACCCTATGGGCGACCCGCCTTTGTGTTGGGTGCCCAGGCTGCGGCTGTTCACCCTGCTATGAAAATGAATCAACACAAATCATTAGCTCATCAATGAAAACACAATATTATAATTTGTTAGTACATCCACGTTGCATAATCATTCAATTATAAACCGAATTTTAACACCTAAACATCAATTTAGTAAATTTTCTAAAACTCATTATGATACCCCTTGGTGGGAACTTAGTTCATGGGAAGTCATGGGCCTTCCTTACTTCACACATATTCCTAACCTCCGTGTCGCTTGGTTCACCTATCGCCCAGCTAGCCTGATATGTCTGCTTAACAAACCAAAGCTAAAATTGGAAATGATGATATAAACGTAAATGAGTTTCATTTCATTTCAAGAATAATATATTCTCTATTGAACAAGTCCAAACACATGAAGGTCGAAGTTAATATGGCTCCTACCCCCTCACCTCACTCTCAATTCCCCTATACCCAATCTATCTACTATAATATATTTGAAAGAAGCACAGTAACATTCAAACATAAAAACTGGGATTTTTTTTTTTTTTTAAGGTGTACAAAAGAGAACAAACCAACTGAAAACATATAAATACATACCTTGTAGTTTTCAATATTTTGATATCATTAATATTCTTCCTCATACAACTAATCATTATTTGTATCATCCACTTCAGAATTCATGTGCAAAGGATTCGCCATATTGACATCATCATCACCATCGTCTATATCATCATTTGGAACATGCTCTTCTACATTTGGTTCAACTTCTTCAAGTTCTACGTTCGACACAACATCAATATCATCTAGTTCATCAAAATTAACATTGTCTCGATTAACATATATTCCTTGAACTTATTTGACATATTCTTCTGATGTTGCATGAACACCCCTGCGCCTCTACATCATCTTCTTCTGCTCCATTATACTTTACAGGCCTTCCTCCGGGATCATATCTAACAAGATATGACAAATCTGCTTTACCTGGAACATCTATGTAAAATACCTATTCACATTGGCTTGGAAGAACATATTGCTATGATCCTAGCTCAATATTCCTTGTATTGACCATGGTGAATCCATTAGCATGCTCAATAACATTTCTATTAGGGTCATGTTCATAGATTCATAGCCTAAACCATTTGACATAAAATACAACTATTTTGAAGGATTCAAAGTCACACTAAAGTATATCATGCATATATCCATTGTATTGATTATCAGAGAGTTCTTGAAGTCTATCTTCTCTAGAGGAAACAGTGATAACTTGAAATACTACAGTTATCCCACTATCAAAAGTTTTCACCATTTTTCATCCAAACTTTTCATGCGAAATTTGTGGTCATCGCATCACATTTTGTTGTGGTGTTTCAAATGCAATAAATCAAACACATAAAAACCACATTACCAATTGATAAGCATATTTATACTTGAAATTTTTTAAAATTAAGAAAAAAACATGCCATATGCACCAATATAATTGTAAAAAAACTAAGAAGTATGGGTGAATATGCTTGCGTGATAATCTTTTAAACCATATGCTAAATCAATTTTCCTCCAAGCAATATTGGTATCTCCATTACGTTGAGCTTCTTTGACCAATGTAGACACACAATACCATGATAAACTACCATTATTAACTTGTTTGCATCGTTCAACCCATACCTTCATCCAATCAAGATTGTTTGCAATGTATAAACATATTGCATCCCACTCTCGACCTACCGTATTAAAATAAAACAATTCACATATATATAATTAGTTACCATGTTATACCTTCATAATAATATATTATGTAGGAAGACTAAAAATTAAATAAGTATGATATACATAAAAATAAAAATGTCAAATGTGCTATAAATCCTCACTATCTACTTACATCTCACTTTTCTCATTCTACCTTTCCCCAATAGGTGCTCCCCTTCAAATTTTTCCATGGAGTTGACATCCCAAATGTGACCTAATACATTGATACTTTTTCGTATTTCACGACTATATTGAGAATATAAACCATGGTTTGATATACCATATATCCCTCTACCATAAAACCCTTAGGACATGCTCTTTGTTTGACAAAATCCTTCAGTGATTTCAAGTGCCTCTCAACAATCCACATTGATCTTGTGTGTATAGGTCCACGCTTTTCAATCTTTCTAACTTGGTGTATGAGGTAGTGTTATTGTGCATTGAAAAATGTTGAAGGTAGATACTCTTACATTTCACACATTATATGAGGAATTTGTTTCCTCCAATACTTTATAACTTCTTTATCTATTTCATTAGATGACAACTATCAACAAATGAAGCAAGAAAATCACAAGTTTCAACAAAAAAGTATATAGTACATGGTGACAAGAAAAACACATGTAGTAAAAAATATGCAACACAACAACTTATTGAACAAATTACACTTCGCACAAAAATCTCCATTTACCTCATGTATTTTCCAAGATCATATATAACTTGTTTGACATTGTTGTCAAATTTTTCTTGGAGAGATAAAGATAGAACACATTGTAACGAATATAATGATTGATCATTATTTTTTTCCAAAGTAGTAGAAAAAAACACTAATTAACAAGTTGCTTCACCAATGTATAAAATATATACACTCAAATAATTACCTTAATGAATGCATGCCAATCGTGAGTTTTTATCCCATCAAATTCACCTTTCTTTGTTAGGATATTGTTTATGTTTGAAGAAAACCCAGTTGGAAATTTATTTCTTTCAATAACCTCTTTAACATGCCTACTTTGCTGCTATGTCAATAACCATGGAAGGGTGCTTATATTTTGGCCATCTCCATCGCTATTTGAATGAATCACACTTTGCAATGCATGGTCGACCTCCTTAATGTCATTAAAAATCTTGACGATTTTTTCTTTATCTCTCCTTCCATCTAAGACTCGACATGAGGTGTTTGTTACATTCTTCCTGATGTGCATTGTATCAAAGAAATGAACAATTTATAGGTTTTCATAGTAGGGGATTCTATTGAATTTCTTGGGATAAATTTTCATTCCTCATGGAATTTCCCTGTTATTAATGCCTTAATGACCTACAACGTGAATCATAGTTAATAATATTATAACAACAATATGACCTACCAGTTAGTACAGTGAAGAAAATGCCATAAAAATATAAAATAATCCAAACATATCATGTATATTGACACATAGACAATTCGATCCATACCATGATAGACTCTATTATATTGAAACTTCCATGCACAAAGTGTCATTCTCTGTGGTCTTAATCTAGTCTTTTCTTTCCCATTGAAAATATGTTTTTCGGTAGTTCAATGCCTATGGTTCTTAGAAGGGAAGAGCCTATACTCATCAAACACCTTCTTTCCTAATCTTCTTGAATGACAACATTTCATTTAGGACCACAAACTGGACAAACAAATTTACCCTTTGTTTGAAGATCTGCAAGAAACGAAATAATTTTTATATCAATTATTTTAAGTATGTACAATGAAGGTCAAACTATTTAAAAAACATACATGAAATGAACTTCATAAAATTAAACACTATTAAAGTACATGGTAACATTATAACATACCACATAAATGTGTTAGCCCCAGGGCATTATGAATTGTCCATACAAGCAATGCATGGAATTCAAATTCCCTTTGTGCAACTATTGGTCTAGAGATATCATACATAGTGACACCGTTCCATAACTCCACTAAATAATCAATAAGAGGCTCAATATATACATTCATATCTATGACTTGGTACTTACCTAATTGATTGCACATACAATACAAAATTACTACATATATGAGTAAATAAAAAAATTATAAGACATAATTATAAGGAATAATTGAACATGTATGAGTAAACAAAAAAAATATTGGACATAGTTATGAAGCAAACAAGACAAATGAGATGTTATTGTGCTAAAAAAATTTATTCTAACCAAATTAATACCTGGAAAAATCATTCTCAACATTATTTTCTCCCTCTTTATTGACTTCCACAGAGGAATGTTAATGTTGATAACAAAAAAGGGCCACACTGAGTAAGTAGGTCAAGGCTCTCCAAATGGATTGACACTGTTAGCTGCTAATCAAAACCTAAGATTACAATGTTCTATTTAAAACTTTGGCCACTTTTTCTCTATATTCTTAAATGTAGATTAATCTGCAGGCATTTGAAGGACACCATCCTCATTTCTATATGTTGCATCCTGATCCATAATTTTTGAACGCTTTTGCACCTTAATAATTGCCGCAGATGTGAAATTATGGGAATATAATGAAGAACCTTGCAAAGCACATTTTTTGTTACTTTATTGGTTTGATATCTACTCTCATCACATTTTGAGCAATTGTCTTTCAACGCATATTATTAATAATAGAGAATATCATCATTAGGGAATGCATGAATAACTTGATACTCCATTCCAATATCTTTCATAATGGCATGTAAATATCAATATGTACTAGGTAAAACATTTGATAGTGGTAACATAAATTCACCTAATAATATACGACATAAAAAAAGCAGTATTGGTTAATGTACTAAAAAAATATTAATCATACATATTGCATCCAAATATTACAAATTAATGAAATGATGTAGATCAACCTACTAACATTAAAAACAACAGAAAAAATAATTTCTTTATCATGTATATAGTACTAAATGTTACAAAATATATTACATACCTTAGGAGCTATGTCACACATGTGTTTGAAAAACCATTCACAACCTTTAAGTTGACCACCAACAATACAACACAAAAAAGAAATGTTTTTGATCCTTCATAAAGAGTTTTACCTCTCAAGTACAAGTAGATCAAAATCACGATCATCATACTTGTTGTCATCATCATCCATTCCAACATTATTAAATATCTCCTGGATCAATCTGTTTGTCCCATGTTCTTCAACTATGTTATCAACATCAATATTATCTTCTTCCATAGGATCATTAGCTTGATCCTCAATATTAATTGCTCCATGTTCTTGAACAGACACTTGTACTACAACCACCTCTTCCTTGTCAAGCAATGCCCTAGGGGGCCCATAATATACAATTACAATCAATAAAGTAAATGAGTATATATAACAAATATTGAAACGTTGATATAACAACAATTTATAAATATAATATATAAGGAAAACAAAGACAAAGATAAAGACAACTTAGGTGAGACCAAGAAACAATGACAACTAATCAATGATGATGCTCGTGCAATTTATTAAGATATTTAATAATATGTTGAAAAAATCTAAGAAAGATGTTACTTTTCTTGACATGCAAGAAGTGAGACTCTTTCTGAGATATATAGTCATAACCCATGTCAAGACCATAACAATAAACATATTGATCTTATTTTGCATTCATCATTATAATGTCATATTTTGCATAATATACTTTAAAAACTTATTAATAATACTCCATAAAAACCCATGATTAACCTCTAAATCCTATAGATATTAATTAACACCTTAAACATACATTAACCCCCTAACACCTTAACCCCATTCCCCTAAGCCCTTAAACCCTTAATCCCTAACCCCTAAACCCTTAAACAATAACCCATTATCCCTAAGCCCATAAATTAATTAACCCCTAACTCTACCTAACCCCTTAATTGACCCTAACGAAAATAATCAAATAATATTCCTAGTCTACATCAAGATGACAACATAGGTTAAACACCTCCCAAAATAGTATTATAAAATACATTTACAATAGAAATACAATACAATTTATAGTACAAAGACATACAATCTAAAATGCAATATAGATATAAACATTTACAAAAATAATCTACAATACAAAGACATATAATAAATAACTTACAAATGGATGATATTCATGTCTGTCTTCAACATGTCCATAGTCTCTACAATACATTTTAGCTGATTTTATTAGAATTATCCTTGGCCTCAAGCCCTTGCAATTTCTAAAGGGAAATAACATTTTTGATCCTCAAAAGCCCTCGATGCTGATCCATGTATCCTTGGTTTCCTTGAGGAATGTTATGTGACATTTTTTGCCACCAAACTTTCAACAATGATTTTGTTCAAAAATTAACCCTAACATAAGCCCTACAACCTTTCAAAACAATCACAACTCAATTTATATATATATATATATATATTATATAATATATATATATAATATATATATATATATATATATATATATAATATATATATTATAAACTATGTCAAAATTATATGATGTACGACGTATATATATAAATTATAATAATATAATTTAATAACTTATATAAATATAATTTAATATTATAATCCTATCATATTATCTAATATTAATATTAATATATATTAATAATATTATTATATACCATAATTATAATAATATTATATAAATTATAATATTAATGTTATATTAATTTTAATTAGTTAAACTCAACGTAGAGCGATCTCATATTAGATACTGTTAATGGAAAAAACTATTAAAGGTGGAATTAAATGTTATGCAACAATTATTTTCTATTTGTCGAAAATTGGACAACACATTTTCATATTGGATAAAGCATCACGTATCTGATGGTAAAAGAATTCCCATTGCATATTCGACGATAGGTGGGATTATAGGAAAAACATTGGATAATCCAATGGAAAAGACATTTCGTTGAATATTTGACTGTTAAAGAAATCTCGTCAGATATTCTACATGTATTGAAATTTTAGAAGGCAAATAAAAAATACATTTAACTTCCGATACTTTTTCTAATTTTATGTATTCTGCGAGATTCTTCTGTCAAAATTTCTGCCCAAATATAATAGTGCATGTGAGTGTAATAAATTATAAGAGAAACACTACAATCCATGATAGCTAGTGTTGAATGACCTACAATGCATTGTGCAATATTTTTAAGGTTTGCAAATGTTACTTTACATTTTAGTTGATTTTTAAGGATATCGATAATGATCCAAAAATGAACCCATTATCTCAATAATATTATCAAAATATATTTATTGCAGTGTTTGGTAATTTTGTCATACCAAATGTGATAATAAGTTTGAGCTAAATAACATATTGAAGCTATATGAAATATAATTACACTCCAACAAACATTTTGAAATACAAACGTGGTAATAATATTGTTTTATCATTGCTTCAGCTTTTTGCAAGGCTCATTTCTTCATCAACTTGGGATGTTGTACTTACATTAGCCACAATGTTAATTATGATTAACTATGTTTTTTTTTTTTTCAAAAGAAAACTAAAAAATTATATTTTCAATAGAAAAAATACATTGTGAGGACCTAATAAGTTATGTTAATTAACTATCAATTTTTAAAATTACTTATTTGTTAATTAATTATTTTTATTTTTTATCAGGACTAAACTAATAATCATTATATGAAAAAAAACACCCAAACAAATCATAGAGGTCTAAGCCTTTAGATTTGGAACTCCATGGCTATTGTCTCATGGCCATCCATAAATTTATAGATATCAAGACAATTGGGGTGAGATTGCACAACTTCCTTGGATAGTTGGTCATCTTTCTTATTGAGTTACCCATAGATATGTTTGCATGTGAACCATTCCATTGAACTCATTTCATGTTATGTAAAATATGCTCAAGAGAGGGCACAGTGATGCCAATATGATCACATACCCAATTGTTTGGGCATGTTGGCCTCATGGTGTTGGCATTGATATCAACCTAGGATGTGTACCCAAGGAGTCAGCCGTAGAGAGTCAATTGTGTTGGCATTGATGTCAACAAGTTTGGAGGTTTTGACATGATGATTAGAGGCTTGATGATGTGTTAATAAGGCGTGTCTAAGTTTTGTAGAGGCTCTATAGGTGTCGGAGAGGAATCGAAGACAATTGGCAAAGTTCTAGGCAGAGAGGAGGTGATTTTCATGAGTTATGGTATCTTCTCTAGGAAGCAATTATATACAGAGCGAAGAAGTTGCTATCTTTGCTAGGATTCCCATACTATCCTAGTGACAATGTTTTGTGTGATTCATATATTGTCCCAGTGAATATAACCTTACAAAAAAATCTCCAAACTGTGCACACATATAAAATACCATAAGAATTTCATAAAGTATTTGATAGTTTAGAGTTGATTTGAGTTGGTCTACATTCTAGAAGGTGCTTGAGTCAAAGATAATTCTCTCATTGATGAAGATGATGGTGGATCAAGTTAAGGAGAAAAATACTAGAGTATGAATATGAGTGTTTGTCTCTCCATATGTTTGAGCTATTATTATTAGATCACTTCAAATATTTTATTTATAGGAGATAACTTCATGTTGGATAAGTTGGTTCCATTGTAAAAGAGAGGTATTATAAAACATTGAGAGACAATGGCGAGAGGAGTGTTATTGTTGTAGCTACTATAGTAGAGAGTTACGTATCAAAGATCATATTGCTAGCTACTGGTGTTGCAGATTAGAATGATAATTGTGTATTGCGAGAATGATTAGATGAGAATGTCATGTATTGTTGTAGAAATCATATGCTACATTTATTACTATTGTTGCATAGTCATAGAGGTTGTGGATTTTATTGTTATTGTTGTATATTATATGGTGAGTGAGGATTGATGAACGTGTTGTTTGAGAGAGTTTGTCTAAGTATATTTTATTGTGTGAGATTATGTATTGTTTTGAGGTGTAGAGATGACATGTCCATGTGTTTGATTTAGTTGTTGATGAGATAATTGTATGTATGGGCCATAGTTTAAAAATAAATGAAATGAAGTCTATGATATGTTCTTGAAGGTTGTGGCCTTCAGTGAGGCAAGTAGCGACTTGCATATTTAGGGTGTAGTGACATCATTCAGGTAGAGTCTTGAGAACTTGGGAATGGTGGCTTCTAGCAGGTGGTGCCTTGCAAAGTCAAGGGAGTGTTGGCTTCCTATAGGTGGTGACCTACAAATTTCATATAGGTAATGTCCTGGAGTGAGTAGAGTCTCACATGATTAGTAGGTTGTGGCTTACACACTAGTGGTGGCCAATGATCATATGTAAAAGAAGATTTAATTGTTAATAAGAATAAGATGACGAAGAATATATGTCGATGATGGTTTCTACCCTTTAGGTTTCCACCTTATATCTTGTGTCCCTATGCGTGATTATTGTGCATTGATGTGTGTGCATTTTTTCTCTGATGGTTATTTGATGTTTAACTGCTCATATGTTTATATGTTAATATGATCTACTAATGTGTTGCTAGTTAATTAATGCATGATTAAGTAATTGTGTGAAGAAAAGCTAAAAATGGGTATAAGTTGGTCATAGAGCATAATACTGATTCAACCCCCCTCTCAGTATTGTTCAAGGTTTCTAACACAATCCACCACCAGTTTTGAGTCTACAAAGGACCGAAATTTTTGTATATTCTTGAAATTTGCAACATATTTTAGTGTCCAAAGTGTTTTAAAATTCACTTTGTCATTTGATCCCCTACCATAGGAGTACCCGATATGCATATAATGATGTTTATTTATGCATAAAACTACTCTAACTCCATAGATGGGGGGGGGGGTGTCCTTGGCTGGCACCACCAAAGAATCCCCATAGGCAAAACATTCTAGTTCTTTTTTTTTTTTTGAATGCTTTTCAAGTGGAATAAATAATACCCATAATAACCTTGAATGGTATCACTTTGTCTTTGAAATTATCTAAGTTCTAGGCCCACTAGATAGAATAAACAAAAGAAGCATGGAAAACTAGGAACCCATTAATTGATCTGAGACCCAATCTATGATGCATCCACCTAGTATTCTTATCCCAAGGAGTAGCAGGAGTAAAATTGGCTTTTTCCGAAGACCATAATTGAACAGAGAAATGACATGTAATAAATAAGTGATATATGGTTTCCTCAAATTTGTCAAGATCACCTACTAGGTCAATTCCATCCCTTCTTCATACATTGTCACACATAAGCAGTTGATTGTTGAGAGCCAGCCATAACACCAACTTACATTTTATTCTACCATTGTGTTTCCAAAGATATTTCCACCACCAATGAATTTCACCATTGAAAGAGGCTTCAACTTGTGCCTAGTATCCTAATTTTGCTGTAAACTCTCTAGAAATTTTATTTTTTTACCAAATTAGTGACCATCATCTTCATTCGATAAACGAATCATGGATGATATGAGAAAAACGAGTATGATTTCCATTCCTAGGCTTCCTCATTTGAGAGTCCTAAGTCCAGAGCTTATTTCCAACCATGTGTTCCCAATTATTGGGGTTGTTGATCATGAGAATCTTCTAAGGAAGAAACACTAGCTTCATGAAGAGAAGCTATAGTGCCAGTGCTTGCCCATGGATCTAGTCCTACTCTAATATTTGTCACATTCTTAATATTCCATTATATCCAACTACCAATAATGGGAAATGCATTAACCAAATCCTTCCAAACAATGGAGGAGATTGAAACAAACTTCCTTGGATACTGACTCTAATCAAGTATTGATTTTCCATTAAAATATTTATCCCTACCCCATAGGGATTTGTTTTTCAAAAGGAATTTTAGACTTTTTGATACTAGAAACTCGCTAAAAAATCTATATTTTTCAAGCCTCGACCTCCTAAAAGTTTTGGATTTGTAATGGATGTCTCTTTGACCAAAGGGATACCTTTTGAGAATCTTTTGCTATCCCACAAGAATCTAAAGCCGCATTTACAATTTTTTTGAAAGATATTTTTTGGGATAACAACAATTCAGGTCCAATAAATCAAGGTGATTTTGAGCACCGATTGTAGACAATATTAATTGACTTCCCTTAAATAGAAGTCTATTCACCCAGATTGATATTTTAGCCTCAATATTATTAATAACTCAAAGCCAATCCACCATCTTGTATGCATTGGGATTAAGGAAGAAGCCCAAATATTTGAGGATTTCTTGCGAATATTTTTAATGAAAAGAGAAAGATTGGCCAAGAAAAGTATTAATAGGAGAAGACAAATTACATGAGGTAGTAGTAGATTTCCTTTCATTAATTTTCATGCCCATGACTACTTCAAATCGAGAGAGTATTCTTTTTATATGTGAAATAATAAAACATGAAGCTACAAGAAAAATAGGTATATAATTAATGAATAAAAGATGCAAAATGGTCACACAATTGGATATCTTAATGCCCCTTAGGTCATTTGAAGTGTAGCATGTTGTATAAGCTTACTTGCTTCTTCTACAACTAGAAGAAAAAGAAGAGGCAATAACATATATCCTTGTATGAGTCCTTTTTTTGCCTTGAAAAAGTAGAAGGGTGCCCATTTATGAGAAATTCAAAATTGGTTGAAGATATACATCACATAATCCAGTTAATAGTTTCTAGACCCATGCCTAACTAATGAGACATAGTCTAATAAAAGTACAGCTTACCCAATCATAGGCCTTGGATAAGTCTATCTTCAATGCTATGACATATATTTTTCGAGTTTTTATTGAATGTAAAGACTCCTAGGCTAGGGCCACCACATCATGATCTGTCTAATATAAAAGAAATGAACTACTTTTATGAGATGATAGAACTTAAAATGGGATTTAATCTAATTGAAATGATTTTTGTGATGAACTTGTAGATAACATTATTGCATGATATAGGGTAATAATCTTTGAACAAGTGAGCATCCTACTTTTTTGGAATGATACATATAAATATTAAATTTAAGGAACCATGCATGCAAGTGATATGTTGAGACTCTCTCACCACCTTGATGATGTCTTCTTTTAATAGGTTGTAAAATATGAAGTAGAATTCAACTTTATATCCGTTGGGTTGAGGACTCTTACATTTTTTCATGGAGGATAAATCCCCCAAGACCTTTGATTCAGTTACTTCCAAATTTAGAACTTCATTTATTCCTTCTGAAATAGCCTAAGGGAACAACTTCAACACATCCAAAGTTTCAAGAATAGTGCATCCTGGATATTTTACAAATATATTTTTGGAGTAATAGACACCTAGTTTCACTTTTCCTTTGAAGGAAATCACCATATTCCCTTCTCTATCTTATATTTTTCCATATACAATTGATATTTCCCATAAAGTTCACAAATTTATGGAAGAATGTGGTGTTATTGTCCCCCTCTTCAATCCATATTGCTATGCTTTTCAGTCACCATAACTCTTCCTAAGCCAACAATTCTCTTTTGGAAACTTCTAGTGATCTTAAGGATTCAAGCTCTTCCTATGAAAGGAAAACTTAAGTATTTGAATGAAAAAGGGATCTTATTTTAGATTCAACTTCTTTTAGAGAAGCCTCTTGTTTCTCTTTCAAAAATTTTCTCCAATTTTTCATTTTCCTCTTTAAAAACTTAAGATTTTGGGAGAATTGTTGCATATATGGGATATACTCATCATCTTTAAGGCAAGCCCAATTGTCTTCAATTAACTTAATGAAATCATATTCTTTTAACTAAGAACAATTGAAGTTGAATAGTGCAGGGGGCTTATCCTTGCCTGCCTCAATTTTGAGGAGAATTGGATAGTGGTCTAATATTCCACCTATATCCACCCTTGATTAAAAAGCATAATGGTGGAAATTATGGATTCAAATATGAAAAACCTACTGAGTCTTTTTGAGACTACCTCCTTATGGGATTGGATATTCTTTAAGGTAGTAGCCAATTTGATGGGCTTTACATCAACTAGATGGAGGGATTTTAAATAATGAATGAAATAATCTTCCAAAGGGTCCAATATTGAGTTGTTCTCTTATAATTCACTTATGGAAGAAGTGAAATGTAGGTCACTTCTGAGGATGAAAGGAGAGTGCGGCATGGTAGTAGAGACTAGCATGTCATCCCAAAAATACTGTCTCTCCACGTATGGACCATAAACATTTAAAACCTTCCAAACCATATTGAACTCACTCATTTTTAGTTCCATTAATATAGCATTTTTTTGGTAGTGGGAGAAATTTCCTTCAAATAAGGCTTCCAAGCATAGATCAATCCTTGAGATAAGCCATCTGAATCGAGAGAACAAAAAGATCAAATTGTTAACCTTGGTTCAATAATAGACTGGGATTTTTATCTTGATATCATTATCTCTTCAAGAGAACAATGTCAAGATTGTGGACTTTTAGGAGGGGGGGGTGGGGCGGGGGGCGGTGAGCCCCAAAACCCCATACATTTAGTGATAGGATTTTTGAACCCCTAAAGGGGCCTTTTTTGCTCCAAGAACCTTTATAATTGTATTTTTTTCTACTTATTTTTATGTTATCCTTTTCTCTTTTTTGAGCCTTAGATAAGAAATACTTTATTTCAACATGTCCTACTGAAGGGGCATCATCCACCAACCCACCTTTCAAAAGATCATCATAGGAGGATTTGATTTGTGATCGAAGCTCATAATCCTTTATATTGCCCACCTTTTTACAACAAATTTCCTCTGCCTTGTTAGCTCAATCCACTTCTAGACATGAAGAGAACCCAAAAGTAGTGGATTCCTAACAAGGCACAACAGAGAGGGGGGAGGCAGATTGAGAATTGTGGTAGGAGTAAAGTCAGGGATGTACGGGGAGGGGGAGCATTATCGAGGGTAGTGCCAATGTTCGAAGTAGGTACAAAAGTGGAGATATAAACCATGTTTTGTACATCATCCAATAATGCAACATCCACCATTAACAAAACAAAATCAATTATGTTCATATAAGGAGGGGTTTGAAACTTCATACCTATAGGTGTCGGTGCCAATGGGGAAGTGTCAACGTCTCCTTTTGTTGCTAGACACAAAACCAAGCTCTTTTCCTCCTTTGGTGAAACCTTAATATCTCGTGAAAGTGATTTTTGAACCCATCCTTTTTTCTAACCTTAACCCTTAAGGGTTCCTATCACATTGATCTAAGAGGTGGCCTACCTGCTTGCAAGCATAGAAAATGAATGGAATTCGCTAATAGGAGGCAATATGTTTCCATTTCTCTCCGCAAAATACAAGCTTAACCTCCTCCACTAGACCATACCGAAAATCAACTTTCACATTCATCCATGCACATTGAAAATCAATTTTTGTTGCATAATTCTCTTCTAACTCAACAAATCTTCTAGTTTTGTTGTCGATAGCTTCTATAACTTATTTTGACTAGAACATCATGGGAAAACCAAGGAGGATGGCTCATACTCTTTGAGTGGACATTAACTCTCTAACTGAGTCAAAATCCAAATGAAATTTTTGCAATACCAAACATGATTCCCCCCATGACCAATCTTGGCTCAGAATACTTGAAACTGCTTTCCGAGAACAAAATACCACACAAACCAACCTCAAATTAATATGTGAAAATTCGATGAGTATCCTGGAAGCAAGCACCAATTTGTTTCCAACCAATGTCTAAAATACATCGAATTGATAAGCTTCCCAAAGAATCTCCTAACTAGCGCACTTTCTAAAAGAACATCTATCTTTGCAAGGCCCACATCTTTGCCAACTACCATGGCTGCAATTTTTCAATCCTTTAGTACCCTTCTACGTTTAGATTTTGGTTTTGTATAAGATTTAGCATGAAGATAAGAAGATTTCATTGTTCACCCTTTTGACCATGCCATAGATCGCCATAAGGATCCTTACCCTCCTTCGCTAAGCTCGACTCAATAATTTCTTTAACAATGGGAGAAAAACCGCATTAGATTGTGGGAGATTGAATGGCTTTTAATTATGATTAACATGATTGTCAACCTCTTCATCTTCAATATGGAAACATAAGAATAAGTGTAATTGTCACTTGGGGATGTTGTACTTGCATTAGTTGTAATGTTACTTTTTGGGCTTGATATAGATGATTTGCAACAATTGATAAACTTCTCCCTTTTCTCCTTCTCTATTCATTGATTTAACCTCCACATTTGTCTTGCCCTAAATCTTTTAGACAATTATAAAAATGTCACTTAAAATATCATACATTTCAATAAATATAAATATAAAATCTCGCTCCCATATTGGAGTTTTTCCACCTTCTAAAATCCCTTAACTAATATAAGGAGACCATCTACTTACACTTAACCTTGAAACCTCTTAAAAGCTCAAAAATATAAGGAAAATGATTTTTTTCATTCATATATAATTTTTAATAAACTTATCATAACATTCATTGCTTTATAAACAATATATATTGTTTTAAAATTCCTTATAACAATTGACATAAAATCTTTCATTGCTTTATAAAGAATATATATTGTTTTAAAAATCTTTATAATAATTGACATAAAATCTTTCATTATTGCCTACTTTATATTAGATAAAAAATCTTTCATTATTGCCCACTTTATATTGGATAAAAAAAATTAAATATAATTAGAGGTGTATTATTGAACCAATATTAGTCAGGAGGAATTGCCCATAAAGTTATGGAAATTCAAATCTCTCAAGGATTTTTGTAAATCCATGTTATAGTTGTTAAATTTCAAAATTTTAGGTGTCTTAGAGGATTTTGATGGTGCTGAATCCATTTCCACCATCAAAAACACGATTCAAACACTACCTCTACAAGATTTTTTGAGATTCTTTTGCTCGGATTCTAGCCGTCTTGGCAATTTCCAATTTCTCCGCCTTTGTGGAGGACTCTACCAATATTTATAAAATAAGAGAAAGTAAATATATAACTATTTTCATTTTTTTTTTCTAATTAGATTCAATGTAGATGTTGGAAGAACCATTTCCCCCTTGTGATAACCACAATTGTGTAAGACTTTGTCAAACCTCTACACTTTATGACTTTGTTAAACCTCTACATTTTATGACTTTTGTCAAATCTCTACACTTTATCCAACAGTTTTTAGTTTTTAGTAATGGCACTCTCAACCCCTAGATGTTGAGCTTAAATATATTATTGCTGAATATGTTTGGAAATCTGATTATTGCTGAATACGTTTGGAAATCTGATTAATAATGGGGAATTGACTTGGCTTCAGTTTCCAAAATATTTCTACAATTTATATTAAAATACTCAATTTTAAATTGAAAAATATTCCAAATTAAATAATTCTCTTTAAATTCCAACATATTCTCAATACCAAATAAAATACACATAATGATATATAAAATACACATAATGATATATGTTTCGTAATGAATATAACTAATTCCAATACATGCTACAACATCATACGCTTATTACAATGTAGGCTACTAATTACAATGTATGATACGTCCTTATGTTTGTTACAATCGCAAGCATTCGCTTTGGGAATGCATTAAAACTAACTGGTGTATAACCATTTACAGAACGTGGGCAAGATCAGCAATAATAGCCTCTCCGCCAGGTATTGCACACAAACAGAGATATGCAACCGACCGCTGACTCCACAGCGCATTGTTCTTCCACAAAGAGGCAAACGATCGCGCTGGAAATGGAATGAAGAGGAGTTAAGAATAAGCACGACATTGCTTCGAAAATTTCTACTTCCACTAGCTTTTACAAAACTGTCTATGTTTTCCAAATGCAACTTCCAAGGCAAAATCTCAAAGTTTCAAAAGCACAAATACCTACAGCACTTCGAAGCACTAAATATTTGGTACAATTCCCGGCAAATCGATTCGACAAACATAAAAATTTAACAGGAATTGGTCCCTTCCAGCTCTACGTCATCGTTTGTAGAGCGAAAATCCTGCACTTCGAAGCACTAAATATTTGGTACAATTCCCGGCAAATCGATTCGACAAACATAAAAATTTAACAGGAATTAGTCCCTTCCAGCTCTACGTCATCGTTTGTAGAGCGAAAATCCTTTGACGTGCCTTTACAGCAATTTCAATGGAAAAGAAAAGTAGCTAACGACGTCAACAAATCCGCATCTCAAAACACGAAACACAACAGAATTCCGCCTTCACGAAACGTCACCGACCTATTTCTTTTTAAATTACTCGCTTAGAATCAATTTCCACCCTTATTAAACAATTCACAAAATTGACGAAATCCACCACTAAAAATTTAAACTCCCCCGATCGTCGATCTGCAGTTGTTCGTTTCCTTGCAAATTTGGCTGTAGAGTTTGATTCAAAATAGCTGAATAGTCATCATTATCCATAGATTCCACTACATTTTAAACACTTCAGGCGGTGTGCCAACAAGGCGTAAACTGTTACCTTCAACTGTGGCAGCAACTGCAAATAAAACGCGATGGAAGTTTCATCTCCAGTAAAGCCAAACCGCCTTTCCAGTGATTCCAACTAACTCTCCTTTTGTTAATTGCTTTCCTACCCACCCTGAACTTTAATACTTTCCGTCGGTTAGCCCGAACCCCGGTTACCTGACAAGATCAGGGAACATGTAGGTTGTAACAGAAACCTAACAATCTCAAAGCCACCGAAGCCCATATCCAACCCTGAGCTCTCATGCATACGGGCCTAGGGACAACACTATTTTTACATTATTTTAATCCCTTAGGTTTTTGGATAACTCCATCTGAATATGTTGACAGATTTGTCCGATTACTCCTTTTAATTAATACAAGTATGACCTACATCGACGTCACAACCCTACCCTACTCTTTCTTCAAACTGGGCAGTAATTTACAGGTGAGCTTTTTTTATGAGAATACCTAAAAAATACTCGACTGAATCTCTGTTTACCGCTGTGTATGGCTTGTGATTAAGACCGTGAGGGATGTGCGATAAAATATGAGTGCAGTAAAGCGTTGATTGTACACATTAGACGAAGAGTAGGCCATACAAACTCCCTGCGAAGGCAACATTACTGTTTTGTTCGACTTACAAAACATTACAAAACATGTAACTATCTGATTAAATATCTTAGAAAGGTAACCGGATTTTTTTATAATTATTTTGTAAGGCCAAAACATGTAACTATCTGATTACATATCTTAGAAGGTAACCCGATTTTCTTAATAGTTACTGTTATGTAAGGCCTTCAGTAACTCTAACTTAGAGTTAGCTATAATGCCCATTTTGTTATGAACAAGAATATGCTTATAATATAAGATTAAATGGAGACCAGGAGAAGGTCCAAACATGGAAATGCATACTAATTCATCATACACGAGCAATAAGTGAACCTTGTTACCCTAATCCTGGCAGGATTGATGTTTTAAAACTTCGAACTGGAACTGTAACTTGAGCAGAGAAGGAAATAATCGAGTGAAGTTTAAGTGAAATGATGGAGGCAATGATATGTTAATCAATTGTGCTTCAATCTTGTACCAACCTCTGCTTTGTTTTGTTTTCGTTAGAGCATGTTATTAAACATGTATGTTGCTTTAGGTACCTATTTGCTTGCTTACAAAACTAGCTTATCTTTGTATGTTGCTTTAGGTACCTATTTGCTTGCTTACAAAACTAGCTTATCTTTAGAACGGGTGAAGGGAAACTTTGCAATGTGGTCAATTGTGAATGAATAATGATGAATGTAAGAC
This sequence comes from Pinus taeda, assembly GCA_000404065.3. Classification (NCBI taxonomy): domain Eukaryota; kingdom Viridiplantae; phylum Streptophyta; class Pinopsida; order Pinales; family Pinaceae; genus Pinus; species Pinus taeda. The sequence continues at coordinate 394,724 of APFE030293073.1, read as the reverse complement.
TAAATGTCAATTAGTTTATTTTACAGTCTTTAAAAGGTAGGTGAGCATGGACAAGAAAAAGTAGTTGGTATGTAGTTTGAAATAGTATTTGGATAGGATTATTTTGTCATGCTGTGTAATAGCTTTTATTATTGAATTTTATATTTTCTTATGTATTATTTTAAATTGGTTTTGAATATTGATTTAAAACATAAAAGTCTTAATCTTAATTCAGTGTAGATTTTATATTTTATATTATAAT
>APFE030293073.1:260203-393679 GCA_000404065.3 Pinus taeda | reverse complement strand
TATAATTTATTTTTTTATTTTTTTTATGTATTATTTTAAATTGCTTGTGAATATGGGTTTCGATAAGATAACTCTTAAATGATTGTCTATAAACAATTCTAATAAAGAGATGTTTAAATAGATTTTACATTTAGAATGGGCTATGGGTTATGTAAATTAAAAGTCCTAATCTACACGGTTTCAACTAACAATGATTGAACTTCATTGCAATTAGAATTAGGGTTTCAAGAGACTACAAAAGATAATATATGAGGCATTTAAGGTATTCATTAAATAATCATGCTTAGCACTTGATTTCAACTAGAACTATGGTTTTAAAATAGAGAAATAGAAAAAAACTTTTAAGTTACTCCAAGGAATCTACTCTATTTCAAGAAACAATCTTTTTTAGCACTTGATTAGAACTAGAACTAGGGGTTTATATATATATATATATATATATATAGAGAGAGAGAGAGAGAGAGAGGTGTCTACCATTCCTAGCACTTTGATTACAACTAGAACAAAGACTTTAGGGTTTTAGAGATAGAAGAGATATTGTAAGTTGCTCCAATGTGTATATCATCTTTCAACAAAGAATTATTATTAGGACTCAATCATTCTTATTACTTGGTCACAACTAGAACTAAGGTTTCTAGTGAAAAATGTCTCTTTCTGAATCGACACACACAACAACTTTTTTTCTCGAGGGAAAAAAACTTTAATTTTATTCATTTTGGAAATGATAAAGTTACATTTTGTAGAATCACATGTTTGTGCTTGCTATAGAGATTCAAAGAGGTTAACATATAAACCTGTATGATATGTTCATAGAACCATACAAAAAGATGGTTGTTCAAGGACATCATAGAGGTGCTGAAAAAGAAACATAAAAAATTCTCAAAAAATAGGTAAAACAACCCACATTTGTTGTTCGTGTAAGGATTAGTTTTTCTAAAATAAATTTCTAGTAGCATCTACACATTTCCATATAATTGTAGGTTTTAATCCCGTACAGAAATTACCTACATACAAATTCTAAAAACAGAAAATAAACAATGGTGAGAGAATAAAACATAAAACAAATATAGACAGAGATTTTCCCCTGGATGCCAAAACCGAGACTACCAGATTGATTTTTAATTATATTCCTTTCATTGTTACAATACATATATATACATGTTGAAGCATTCGTAAACCCCAATCCATTAACCCTAGATTAGAACATAACCATAGTTCCCTTGACTGGGTCTACAAAATACCATGGACAGTAAACCATCATGCCCAAAACCATGTGTGAAATCCATGCCCAAAACCATAGGTAGGTCTTTTCACCTAATATAGGGTCCAATTTTATTTTATTTTCACGGGGTGCTGCCTCGTACCCTGTGCAAGGTGGCTAGCAATACCTACATACCCCCCCATGCATGGGGTATTCGTGGAAAGAATATAACACAACCCAACATTTTCCCACTTGTTGTTTTCTTTCCACATGGGCCCACATGAGAGCTTAATCATTGATCCAGCCCTGCAACACCAATTGTTTCTCTACACCAAGAGAGCTTCTCAGTGCTCATAGACTTTGTCAATGCATTTGCAGTATTCTTCAAAGTGCCCACCATTACCAAAAATACCTTTTTGTAGATCTTCTCTCATCGAGATCTCTAGCCCAGTCTGTATCAACAAAGCCACAATGTTAAAAACTCTGTCCAATCTTGGTCTTCCTTGGTATCACAAACTATATTCATTAGTACCACACAAATACCTAAAACCCACTTCACTGTTGTCCAATGCTCCTTCCCTAGTTTTGACATAAACCTGCTCAATACTCCCATTGCATGTGCAATTTCTGGTCTAGTACAGATCATTGCATACATCAAGCTACAGACTGCACTTGTACATGGAACATGAGACATGTCCTATTGCTCTTCTTGTGTCTTGGGACGCTCTTTAGCAGATAAATTTACACCTACACGAATAGGAACCTCCACCGATCTATTATCCTACATATTAAACCTCTGCAGTATTGCCTTGACATACTTTCTTTGGTTTAACGAGAGCTTCCTCTTTACCCGATCTCATTTAATTTCCATGCCCAAAATATAGTGTAGAAATTTTGAATAATATAACACTTATTCATAGAGACTATCCTGATTATACACTATTTGCGGAATCATGCATAATACATAACCTCCTCTACGTTGATCATCAATTTTGCAGAATTAAGAAACAATTGCATGTGCACATTGAAGCATCAATCACACATGTTAACACAGCATATCACGGGGAAAGCATGCAACTGAAAACCCCCAACTATCTATATATTATATTGATTGAGAACATGTAAAAATACATAGTACAATACTCCTCGCAAGTACTGAGTACTATCTCCACCTTTTACACACAAACTTGCTCAGATCTGAATCAATCACAGGTTCAAATCTCCTCTGTTGCTTGCATGCCTCCACTGCGCAATCTTGCATGAGAATAGATGAGAATGGCTGATCCAAACTCGTATTCCCTTTGCCTATACCACGCAATCCTCATTGGCAATACTCAATCCATTCATTGTGAAAATCTCATGCACAACTATAGTCACAACTGACAGCTGTCTTGCCCTTTCACTCACCTCTAACACTTGTCTCCACTGAACTGTCCATGCACTGAGTTAACTGATGTATTCTTGAGTTGATTTATGAGTTAATAATTAGTGAATTAATTAATAATTAATTCACACCACTCATCACCAGTGTATTTATCAGTTAGACTAAATATAACTAGTTCAACTAAGTCAAACTGAACACAACTCCATCAACTCCTCAATCAACTCCACCAAAACTCAATCACTTGAGTTCTAACTAAAGTCCTTCATGCAATAGCTCAACTAACCCATAAGAAAATCGTATTTCCTTCTGGTAGCTCGAACTGAAGTGCTGCAAGAGGATAAGATAATGTTTATAGTCCAAATATTATTAAGAGCTAATAATATTCGACTTTTCTATATTTAGACTGGCAGTCTAAAAATAGACTTCGCCCATATGTCTAAAAATAGAAGTCCATATATTTTTACCAACATGACAAATCATCCATAAATAGCATCCTACAACTCATAGACCATCATCCATATGTCTAAAAATAGACATAGTCTAAAAATAGACTTTACGCCAAAAATAACCTGTGGGCCCACTTAGTGAAGGTGACTTCTTTTCACTAAGCTCCATCATCTTGTTGCATTTTCAACATATAGTTTGTAGCGCCAAGATCTTTCATGTTGAATTTGGAGGACAATTGGGTCTTCAAAACCTGGGTAATTTCTTTATCATTTCCAACCATAAACATATCATTCACATACAAGACCAGATAAATGCCATAGTCACTAATTAATTTAAAATACGCGCAGTGATCTGCTTTGCTTCTGGTGAAGCCAAGTCCTCGTATAAATGTATCAAAGTTTTGGTACCACATCCTTGGTAACTGTTTTAACCCATACAAAGACCTTCTTAACTTGCATACCAACTCTTTCTTACCCTTCACCTCAAAGTCTTCAAGTTGCTTCATGTAGATCTCTTCTTCTAGATCCATGTGAAGAAATTTTGTCTTCACATCAATCTATTCTACCTCAATATCAAAAGAAGTAGCAACAGATAAAATTAATCTAATAGAAGCTACCTTGGCAACAGGAGAAAAAATATCACCAAAATCAACTCCCGACACCTGGGAATAACCTTTTGCTACCAACCGAGCTTTGTATTTCTCCACTTTTCCTTTTGCATTCATCTTCTTCTTGAACACCCATTTGCTGCCAATGAGCTTCCTTCTAGTTGAAAACTCCACCAGATCCAAGGCCTCATTTTTGTGTAAAGATGCCATTTCATCAACCATGGCCTCTTTCCAGAGTTTTCCATCCTATGAATCTACTGCTTCCCTCATAGTTCTAGGATCATCATCAGTAATACATAACGAGAAATTTAAATACAAAGAAGATAGACTATACCTTTCATGCTCCCTTCTTTCTCGAACTGATCTTCTTACAACCAGAGTTTTTGGCTCTTCATATTCTGATTCCTCTTATGCTATAGAGTCTGATTCTTCCTCCTTTAGCTCAAACTCTATCTTTTGAGGCTCCTTTTGCAAGACTTCACATTTAATAACATATTTCACCTCTCTAAACACTACATCTCAGTTGCAGACAACCTTCCTTGTTTCTGGGTTCCAAAGCTTATCACCTTTTAAACTATCCTTATGCCCAATAAAGATGCACTTTTTAAATTTACTATCCAACTTTGTTCTTTTCTCCTTTGGACATGTGCATATGCATCACATCCAAATACCCTCAAATGTGAAATAGAAGGTTTCTTACCAGTCCATACCTCTTGTGGAGTCTTATCTTCCAACAACAATGAAGGTGATCTGTTGACTAGGTAACATGCAGTCTCCACCACCTCTGTCTAAAATTTATGTCCTAACCCAACACCATTGAGCATGCTTCTTACCCTTTCCACCAACGTCTTGTTCATTCTTTCTGCAACTCCATTTTTCTCAGGTGCATATGGAGTAGTATTTTATCTTGCTATACCACACTTCTTACAGAACTCTTCAAATTCCTTCCTGCAAAACTCTCCACTTTTATCTTTCCTCACCACCTTTATCTTCTTCTCTATATGGTTTTCCACCTGAGCCTTAAATTCTTTGAACTTGTCAAAGACTTCAAATTTCTTCCAAAGGAAATATATCCATGTATCCCTTGAGAAGTCATCTATAAATGATGCATAGTACACAGACTTACCCAGTGATGGAACCTTCACAGGTCCAAACACATCACTGTGCACAAGCTCTAATATTTTTCTCGCTCTCTTACCACTAGAGGGGAAACTCACCCGATTTTGCTTCCCATATACATAATTTTCATAGAAATCAAAATCTAGAGAGCTATTAGACACACCTTCTACCATATCATTACCGTGAAGTATTCAAAGGCCCTTATCTCCAATATGTCCAAGTCTTTAATGCCATAACGTGGTCTTTTATCCAGAGGCCACTAGATTTTCTGCTCCACTTTTAGGAACCACATAACGGTTGCACCCATCAATAATAATGGTACCTTGAAGCTTGTACAAAGTTCCAATCTGAACTCCCCGCATCAATACCAGTGCTCCTCGAACCATCTTGCAAGTATCTTTCTTGAACACTATTTTTACACCTGCATCATCCAACTTACTTATAGAAATCAGATTTCTAGCCAATGTAGGAATATGCAGAACACTCAGAAGTGTTCTAATCCTTCCACCTTGCAAATTCAACTAGACTTTTCTGTAGCCAACGATTCTAGCCTTCTTGTCATCCCCTAATAAGACATCACCACCATCATATTTCTCATACTTGCAGAACCACTCTCTATGGGGAGTGAAGTGAAAGGATGCACTGAGTCAATCAACCATGCCTCATGATCTACCTGTGTACTTGAAGAATAAGCCAAGTAAACATCCCCACCTTCATCTAAGGTGGTTTTTTCCTCTGCAAAAGGAGCATCATTAGATCCCTTTCCTTTCTCAAGAGCTTTAAATTTACAGTCCCTTTTGTAGTGCCCTTCCTTTTCGCATTTCTAGCATACCTTTATAGGTTTTCTAGGAGATTTAGATCTCCCACTCAATGAATTATTTTTGTTTATGTTTTGGGACTTTCCTCGTATAGACAAGGCATCACCATTTTGGCCCTCCATATTTTTCCATCTCATCTCTTCTAAAAACAAGGATGAGACTATTTCATCAAACTGCAAGGCAATTGCATTGCTACCTATTGCAACAACCAAACTATACCACAAATCTGGTAGAGAACATAGCAAACTGATGCACTTATCTTCATCTAAAATTTTGATATCAACAAATAATAATTGGCATACCACAGTATTAAAGGTGTTCATATGCTCTGTCACCGAGTCTCCATCTTTTATCCTTAGGTTATACAACTTTTTCCATAGGAATAGTTTATTCACCAAAGACTTAGATTGGTACAAATTCCCTAACTTGTCCCACAAAGCCTTTGACGAAGCTTCCCCTAATACATTGAGCAAAATTGAATCTGAGACACACAATCGTATTACGATCTTTTCCTTCTAATCCAACTTTGCCCAGTCTTCAACTAACATGGTTGTTGGTTTAGTACATGGATCTACTGTGATCCACTGATTTTTATCTAGCAGTAGATCCTCCATCTTGAGTTTTCACAACTCAAAATTCTGACCATTAAATGTCTTGATCTCTATATTTTTAGTGCTCACCATCTTCTTTCACCACAAGAATCGATCTCGCAGATCTCCCATTAAAGAGGGTCTGCCACAGGCCCAAGAAAAAACCCTTCAACAACAAAGGCGTCCCCTTGAAGCCAAAACAATTATGATACCAAATGTAGGTTTTAACCCGTACAAAAATTACCTGCACATCAATTCTAAAATAGAAAATAAACAATGGCGAGAGAATAAAAAAAATATATACACATATTTTCCCCTGGATACCAAAATTGGGACTACCATATTGATTTTTCATTATATTCCTTTTAATGTTACAATACATATATATACATGTCGAAGCATCCATAAACCCTAATCCATTAACTCTGGATTAGAACATAATCATAGTTCCCTTGATCGGATCTAAAAAATACCATGGACAGTAAACCATCATGACCAAAACCATGTGCAAAATCCATGCACAAAACCATAGGTAGGTCCACCCACCTAATATAGGGTCAAAAAAAATTTCCCAGGGCCCTACCCCAAACCTTGTGTAGGGGGGCTACTTCCCTCCTGCATACCCCTCGATATGGGGAGTAGCCACCCCCCTGTGACCCCTCAGAAGTGCCCCGTGCAACATCCCACGGGGGTTCTTGCCCCCCCATGACCTCCCCACACATGGGGTAGTCGTGGAAAGAATATAACACAACCCAACAATAATATCATGTAAAATAGAAAGTTAACTAGTCACATGTGTCAAAATATTTTATCATGTGCTTGTTATCTAGTAAATAGGTCCTTGAAAGGGTTGTGGTAGATATTGAGATTGTCAATGCCATTTTTGCATTCCTTTACTTTGCATGAGCCAAGTGCCATATGTAAACCTTGTTTTGAAAGGTGACCAACTAAGGGATTCTATTTCTTCTAAATATGAGAATATGAGAACAAATTAAAAGTGGTTTTTCATCTGAGAGTTTCCTCCATTATGGGTGGTAAAGTAATATTCCTGCATGCTTGTGTATTTTTTAGCTAGTTCACAATAACCATCATGTCACCATAAAATTTAATTTGGGAGCATTCATTTTTTAAAGAAAACAACAAGTTTTTACAAGCTAAAAGTTCAATCATATTATTTGAACTTGGACCAAAACCCATCTTGACTTCGAAGAGATTTGTGTTAGAGAGGAAAAGAGTGAATCCATCGCCACTGAGATGTCTTGAATTTTTAGATGCTTCGTTAAAAAATGAACATGGGGAAGAATGATCAATATTATTTGCAATAATGATTATAGGGGGCACAATAGATTTTTCTTGAGGGAAATGAGCCAACACAACCAAAGTTTCAACAACCACATGAGCATGAATGGAGGAAATGTCTTGTTAGATTTTTCCATACCAACCACACACCCTAGAGATTGATTAGGGTTATAGATTTGAAATATTGACTTGAGGGGATTTCCAGCTAACCTCCCCAATCCCTCTTGAGGTCCTCAACTTCCCATACACCGGAGTGCCCTACAACCCTTTTGCAGATAAACCATACTTGTTTGAAGCAAGGAAGAGTCATAAAGACATGGGAAGCAAACTCTTCTGCATTCTTACATAGGGCACACCAACTAGGACCCGACATAAATATTTTGTGGAGAATGTCCCATGTTGGGACATTTTTTTTCCACGAGACACCACATGAATAATTTGTCTTTTGTTGTATAATTGGATTTTCATAGATTTTTCCACCACCATTTAATATTAACACCTTCTTTGATTTCCAGAAGAGAAATAACCCAACTTTTGGGTATATGTACCAAAATGAGATATATTCCAAACTAGTTCATCATCTCTTTCCATCAGTGAAATATGATCAAATGATAAGGAATTCATATATTCATTCAAACCATTGTAGTCAGCTTCGATACCCAAAGCATCACCGTTGCTTCCATATGGGAGTGGAAGCCTTGTCCGCTATATGAAATATTCTAGAGACTCCCCTGTATCATAGAATATTGATGAGCGGTGGGGGGAGGATATGAATTTGACCACAACCCAACAAAGGCTCCATCCCTATTCTCACTCTATCCTCCCTACCCACTATCCGGGAAATGCCTTTTTTTATGAGGTCAACAAAATTTAAGACTTCTCGCTAAACCACAAACATGTTTTTTCTTGACTTCTCAACCCTCCTAAATCAATATTCGTGAGATTTGGGGGTGATATATTCTGATATACAATTGAAGTCCATAAATTATTTGAAGAGATAAGATGCCAACCATATTTTGTATCCAAAGGTTTTTGTAAGAGAAAAATTGGTCAAAACTTAAACAAGAACATGACAAATTACAAATATAACCACAAATACAAAGATGCAATAGAAATAACACTTCATTTCATTAATATCAAATACTAAAAAAAGGCTTACAAAGAAAATGGAAATAAACTACTTCGGGCGATGGTAGCTTATCTCTGAGAATACATGTGGTAGCTACATGCATCTGACCTATGTTACAATGAGGCTCAAGGGCCTATTTATTATTAAAAAAAAATGAAAAACCATAAAAAACCAAAACCCTAACCCTAGGAGATGGAACACCAAGAGTTTGTGGGCCTTGTTGGGGTTAGTTGGGCAGCGAACTTTCAGGTGTCGTAAATTGGTCATATTATCTCCGTTTGGAGTGTACGATACCTTGTTGGAAATATCTCTTTGAGTACTATAGGATTTACAACATGCCCTTTCCTACGGAAATGGGCTTACTGCACACCTCAAAAAAATTCCGTTTAGGGGATCAAAACTGCTCCGAAAGTTCAGGACCCAAAAAATTGCTAAAAATAGTAAATGCTGCAATAAACAAGGAAATAGATAAAATTTGTTGGGGGTCTATGCGGAATAGGGAGGTGGCCACCAATATATACCTCAATCTATCCTCCCTCCTTAGGAAGTAATGGTCCCCATTGCATGTAGAGCCTCCATGAGGTGAAGAAATTTCTGTTGAACCTGGTCCTCGGTGAACCACTTGCCTTGGTGAAGGAGTTGGCCTGCTTTGACAACTCAATATAAATGGATACTTTGTTGGTGATTGTTCTTGATATGTGTGTCCATGGTGTGATCAGTTGTGGCTTGTTCAATGTAGTATGGGTTTAGATATGTTGTTGTGAGTTGTTCTGCAATGTCGGATGTGTCAAACAATGGTGGAAAGTATGGTTGAAGACGGTCTACATTGAACACTGGGTACAAACCAAGGAACGATGGAATGTTGAGCTCGAAGGCATTGTCCCCTACAACCTTGGTGCTAGTGTATGACCCATATCAGAGTGGGATAATCTTGTGGTGGGGTCCAACGACGTGCTCCTTCTGCAATGTAGCAAAAATTTGTCACCCACCTCGAACTAGTGCGACACCTAATGCTAATCATGGCACTGCTTGTAGTTATCATTATCTCTGTCCAATATGTCATTGGCCTACTGGAGGATGTGTTGAATGCACTTAATGAAGTTTTTAGCCATGCCAACTTTAGATTGGACGTGAGCCAAATATGTCTAATTAGTTGCAAATGGTATGGCCACATCAATGGGACATAATGACTGAAATCCCAGCCCTACCTGAAAGGGGTTGTGGCCCATTGAGTTATGGAGAGCTCTTATGTAGTTGTTCTGGACATAGGGTATGCTTCCATCCCATGCATGTGGATGCTTCGAGTTGTACATGCACAAATTCATATGTATGATCATTGTGTTGATGACCTTTGTTTGGCCATCTATTTAGGGGTGGACCAAAATGCACTTAGGAATACATTGTCCTGATCTGAGACAATGGAATGTGGGATCCCAGTATATCCACACTCGCTCAAAGAAGAGCTTAGTAGTGGCCTATGCTATGATACTCTTCTTGTGGGCCGCCATAATGGCAATCTTAGAGAATCTTTCAATGACTATGAAAACAAAGGCATTACCAACCTTAATAGAAGGAAGCCTCGACATGTAATCCATGGAGATGGATTCCCAAGGTCGATTAGGAGTAGGAAGAGGAGTATATAGGCCTTGCTTCTTGATGGTTGGTTTGGAAATGGCGCAGGCAATGCAGGATCTAATGTACTTCCCAACATCTTGATGAAGGTTCGACCAAAAAAAATACTCCTGTAGTACGGCCACTATTTTCTCTACTTCGAAATGTCTAATGACCTGACTATAGTGTACCTCCCAAATCATTAGGGAACACTCCCCTGAAGGTACACAAATGTGTCCCAAGTAGCATAATAATGCATTTTGGAGGGGAAAATTTGAAACTTTCTTACCTTCGAGGAGTGTCTCGTATCTGTTGCCAAATTCTTGATCATTCTTGTAAAGGTATGTTCACCCTGAAGTCTCACACCCACAAGATTCAAGCACAGTGATCATCGCCATGAATAGTGGTCGGCTGAGGTAGTATGCAATAATATTGGTTCTTCCCTTCTTGTACTTAATGTTAAAATGGAACTGTTGCAGGTATGTAGACCATTTCTGATGGCGATCGTTCTGCAAATTCCCTTGTTTCTGTATGAACTATAGGGTTTGGTGGTATGTGTGGATGAATGTTTCCTTCCCCAGAATGTAATGCTTCCATTGGCAGCATGCTTGTACAATGAAATACATTTATTTGTCATAGGTGGGATACTTTTGGATTGTTTCTGAAAGTGTCTCACTGTGGTAAGCCATTGGATGCCCCTGTTGAGTAAGAACTAGATCAATAGCATAGTCAGAGGCATCTGTCTCATTCTCAAATGGTTGATGCAAGTCTAGTAATGTGAGCACTGGTTTAGAGAAGAGGCAATGCTTCAACTCAGAAAACACCTTCTGTTTTGTTTCAGACTAAAAGAACATTGCTTTTAGTGCACCCTTGGTGACTTAACTTAAAGGTCAAGTGATATGAGAGAATTCCAACACGAACCCAAGGTAGAAACTGGTGAGACCCAGAAAGATATAGAGCCTTGTTAGAGTGGTTGGGGTTGGTCAATCTCAAATGAATTTTATCCTCATTAGATCCACATGCACACCCTGCTCATCGATGATGTACCCGAGATATTGAACCTAGGTCATGCCAAAAGTGAATTTATCCAAATTGGCACTCAACTTGTGTTGTCTTAGAGTTTGAGGACCTATTGAATATGGTGGAGGTTCTCTTCCCAACTCTGGCTGAAGATTAAGATGTCATCTAAATGCACCACCATGAATTCATTGGTGAAGGGTTGCAATATGTTGTCCATCAATCTCATGAAGGTCATGGGGGAATTTGTCAACTCAAAAGGCATGACCAACCATTCGAAAAGTCCCTCCTTGGATTTGAAGGTAGTCTTCCACACATTAGAGGGTTTTATAGGCGCCTGGTGATACCCTAACTTCAATTCAATTTTGCTCAAATATTTGCCCCCTTGAGCTGGCCTAGAAGGTCATCAATCCATGGGATTGGGTACCTATTGTGATCAATAATCTTCTTTAGTGATTGATAGTCAATACAGAGTCTCCAGGTCATGTCCTTTTGTACCAATACAATTAGTCTCCTACAGGGTGATGTTGGCATGATGTGCCCTTTCTGCAAGAGTTCATGAATCTGCCTCTTGATCTCATCGTTGTCTAAAATAAAATGTCGATAGATTGGACCATTGGGTAGCAGTGCGGCTAGGGTCAAATCGATGAAATGATTGACCTAATAGTGTAGAGGTACCCCCGTTGGTGAGGTGAAAATGTCCCTGCAATCCTCCATGACCTTTTCCATCTGCTATTGCTGTGAAAAGAAGCCCTGTTTGGAAGTCGTGGCCATAATATTCTTCTTTCCCTGAGGGAAAATCATAAGGAAAAAATTTTCCTGGTCTATGAAATGATCTTACTACATTGATTTGCAGTGATCAAAGAGATGGCAGTAGGTGGGGCTACCTCTGGTATCCTGTACAACTTATTACCCAAAGTAATAATCATACAACGAGGTCTAGAATCATATACATCATGCCACTTCCACAAGTATGGGTTTCCTAATAATACATCATAAACTTCAAGAGAAGAAACATCACACAATACCTCTTCCGTGAAGGGTTTGATGCTATTGGGGAGGCGACACTATAGGTTGACGCGGATATCTCATCCTTATTGAAGCCACTCGATGGTGTACGACTACAGATGCGTTGTAGTTGGTAACCCCATTTGATTCATGACCTCTACTGAAATGAGGTTCTTTTGGCTCCTGCTATCGACAATGAATTGCAGTGGAGAACCCTTCACCCCCATATGTGAATGGAAGAGGCGTTCCCTCTACTCTGTATCTTCAGGCTCATTCTTCTGGATCTTGGTGGTGGCAATAGTGGCACTAGGCTTTACGTCAATGATCTTCTTCCCTTTGTCATTCCCCTTGTTAGGGTTTGAATTAGAATCATAACTTGTGTCTGATTTGAAAGCATTTAGCTCGACCACCGATGACTGCTTGGTCCAACATTCACTTGTGTTGTGAGTGGATCTCTTATGGAACTCACACCACTTTCTCATGTCCTTATTTTTCTTCGTGGTGTTGTTCTTTTCTTGTGGCTTAGGCGGGTTGTCCTAGGTCGCCCCACCATGGATTTGTCCTTTTCTCTATGATTTTGGGGTTCCTTTCCTTTGCTTCAGATTCATAGATCCAAAGTCTCACTTATTTTATTTAAACTTCTACTCAATATTGATAATGTATCGGTACATCGTGTCAAGCAAGGAGATGTCCAAGAACTCTATCTCATCCTAGATGTACTTGTGTAGAAAACTACAGTAATTGAGTACCAAATGTCGCTCAGTATCCTTGATACCCAACTTCATGCAAAGGGTATAAAAACATTGGTAAATTTCAACATGCCTTGGTATTTTCCCTAGCGCAACATGGTCTACTTTATGTATTTATCCTCATAGCTCCCGATAGGGTATTACTACTCCTTGATGGTGTCTTAGAACGAATTCCAAGTGGGTGTGGATGCAAATAATGAGGGTGTATTTTCTTCCTTCTTATTATAGTAGGTTTCCCACTAATCCTTGATGTTGGGGGTGGCTTTGAAGAGTGAAAAAGTAATACTTTCCTAGCTAGAAAAATCATGAATAGAAAAATATTATTCTAGAAGATTTAACTATTTATCTATGGCGTTCGCATCTCTCTGACCTTCAAATATGAGGATGTCAAAATTAAATTATACCTTGAAAGGTGTGGCGCTTCTAGAATGGATTCTAGAAGGATATGTGTCTCCTTTGGGTAGTTGCTAAATGATCTGGGCAAGGTTGTCCATCATCACATTCCTCTGTCACTCGAGAAATTATTTGAGCAAGATTTTGAAAGGATCTCATGCCCCCTCGTCTTTCTTCTATTCTACCATGGGAGGTTGTCAGGGTTTGCAGGGATGGTATTACAAAGGTTCAACCAATTCAAGACCTAACTCATTATATCCCAACCTTGTTGGGGACATACAAAGAAAAACAGAGAAAGAGCAGATCACTCTGATACCACTGATCCGAACTTAAACAGAAACAAAAAAAACTATATATATAACCATAAATACAGAGATGCAACAAAATAAAACTTCATATGATTAATATCAAATACTGAAACAAACTTACAAATAGAATGGAAATAAACTAGCTTAGGCAATGGTAGCTTATCTCTTAGAAGACATGTGGCAACTACATGCCTCTGAATTGTGTTACAATGAGGCTCAAAGGCCTATTTATTATTTAAAAACAAGGGAAAACCCTAAACAACCAAAACCGTAACCCGAGGAGATGGAACACCAATAGTTTGTGGGTCTTGTTGGGGTTAGTTGGGCAGCTAACTTTCCAGGGTCGTAACTTGGTTATATTATCTTTGTTTGGCATGTACGATGCCTTTTTGGAAAGATATCTCAGAGTACTACATGATTTGTGATAGGCCCTTTCCTATGACTATAAGCCTATTGTAGACCTCAAAAAAACGCCATTTAGGGGGGTCAAAACTGCTCCGAAAGTTCATGACCTAAAAAATGCTAAAAATAGTAAATGATGCAATAAAAAAGGAAATGAATGAAACCAGCTAGAGGTATAGTTGGAATAGGTGGGTGGCCACCAATATCAACTTGGATCAAAATATTCTTGAGACCCCAACATCCTAGGAGATTTGGCTTTGCTAGTTTTTGCCACTTAACCCATGTGATATTGTCATGGTCCTATTTCCCTAGCCATAGGAACTTAAAGAAAATTCTTCTAATTTTTTCGAGATTTCCTTTTGGAATCTAGGTCAGGGATATCCAATAATATGTGATATATTCTAAAATATATTTGATCAAAGCTAACTGTCTTTCTTCTCAATTTTTACTATGAGGCATAACCAATCTTCTTTAAAATAATAATTTGGGTTGAGAATGAAACCCAAGTATTTTAGTTATGATTCTAATGGAGTAATAACAAAGGGAAAAGTTTTATCAAGGTCTTGTGTCTCATCTTCAGTGAGGTTGATCACTGAATGAGTGGATTTTATGTTGTTTATTTCCATCCATGTGTCCTTCCAAATAATATTAATATGTCCACCAATGTTCTCACCTCTCTGAGTGAGTCATTGAAAAAGATGATTATATTATCTACAAATACAAGGTTTGTTAAATATAAAGCGCGAGCCACCAAGGAGCCCTAGAGATCCCCCATACGCTTTGAGTCAACCATTAGACGGTTGAGACTCTCAATTACCAACAAAAACAATATCTAGGAGAGGGAACAACCATGTGTAAGGCCTCTTTGGATATGGAAGAAAGGGGATGCAAAACAATTTACTAGAAAAACAAATGAAATAGTCTGTATATGCTCATGTTTCATTTGATGAATTGACGAAAAAACCCCACATGGGTTAGAAGGAGCTTAAGATAAATCTAATTAACACAGTCGAAAGATTTTGCTAGGTCGATATTGATTACAATCCCAATTGAGTGTGAGATTTTTAGGCTATGCAATCCTTCTTGAGCGACCCTAATTTCTTCATGGATATGTCTTCCCTAAAAAAATTGAATTGTTTGCTTGAGATCGATGTTGAGAGAATGGGCTTTAATCACATAACAATGATTTTAGCCACGACCTTGTAAATGGCATTACATAGAGAGATTGGGAAAAACTCTTCTAGAGACATTAGGTGATCAAGCTTCAAAATGAGAGATGGCATGACTATAATTCTAGTTTTTTTCATTTTTTTTCATTTTTGAATGCTTTGAAAGTGGAATCAATAGTCCCCATAACAACCTCAACTTGTATCACTTTGTCTTTGAAAATAACTAAATCTTGGGCTCACTAGATAGAATGAACAAAATAAGCAAGGATAATTGGGAACTCAATAATATATTGATCTAGGACCCAATTTAGGACACACCCACTCAGAGTATTCTTATCCCAAGAGGTAACAAAAGGAGTAAAAGTGGATTTTTCCAAAGACCATAATTTAACATTGAAAGGGCATCTAATAAATAAGCGATATATGGTTTCCTCCTTAGACTTGCACAAAACACTTACTAGGTCCAATCCATCCCTTCTTCATTCCATTGTCCCATGTAAGTATTTTATTGATGAGACCTAACTATAAGGCCAACTTACATTTTATTGGGCCATTGTGTTTCCAAATATATTTTCACCACCAATAAATTTCACCACTAAAAGAGGCTTCAACTTGTGCCTCATACCCTAACATTGGTGTAAACCCTCAAGAAGTTGTATTTTTTGACAAAATTAGCGATCTTAATATTCAAGAGATAAACAGATCATGGATGAGATTAATAGAACAAATATGATTTCCATTCCTGGGCTTCCTCCTCTGAGAGTCCTAAGTCCATAGTTGATTTACAACCATGTCTGCCCCATTCTTGGGCTTGCTAAGCATGAGCATATACTAAGAAAAAACACCAATTTCATGAAGAGAAGCTACAGTGCCTTGTGAGAGTATAATTACCTCTAGCGCCTACTCATAGATCTAATCCTACTTTAATATTTTTCCCATTCTCAATTTGTAACAAACAGGGTTCATATACACAACAAAATATTCAAAATATCTAGAGTATAAGAATGTCCATTAGAACGAGTAATATATTTATATAAGAAATATTGAATGTACAAGAGATAAGAGAAATGTTGAATGTTGAATCTATAAATGAGGACCTTATTATATACCTAGGAAGTTGCCCGTTTATGAACGATCATGTCCTTTAAGACATGCCTCTTCAATATACTAATCAATATTAACTATTAGTTATTAGTTATTATATTCATAACATTTCCATCCTCCTCAGAAAAGCTTTATCCTCAAAGCTTATTGATGCCAAGGCATGCCATTTGTTTCTTTGTCTTGTAATTTATTCACATCCTCCATAATTATTCTATTTGTCATCTTTAATGACACAAGATGATAGGAAAAAAATGTTGTACTTAGAAGAGATCTTACCATCCTAAATCAATCTTCTATGGAACCTTACAGTTACTAGATACTTTGAATGAATTTGTATCATAAGACTAAACTATGTTGACATCAGTAGTCTTCAAAACAAAAGTACGTTATTTTTGTTCTCAGTGATACCTATATGTTGTTTGATTGAGATTTCTTCTCTTGTTATTTGGATGTCAATAGGGAGTTCTTGTGATTTCATTTTCCTCTATCATGCATGTGGGACTTTCCTGATTACTTTAGGTATTGATGTTGAGTTGATTACATAATGTTCACTCTTAATTGTTTTCAAATGAACTGCAACATTCGTATAGGGTTCGTATACACAACAAGATATTCAAAATGTTTGGAATATAAGAATGTCCATCATATGATGAGTAATATATTTATATAAGAAAAGTTGAATATACAAGAGATATGAGATTTGTTATGCTACAAATGAGGGCCTTCTTATATACCTAGGTTGGTACCCCTTCATGAATGGTCATGTCCTTTAAGACACGCCTCTTCAGTATACTAAACATTATTAACTATTAGTTATCAATTATTATATTCATAACACAATATTCCATGCTATCCAACTACCAACAATGGGGAATGCATTAACCAATGCCTTCCAAATAATGGAGGATATTGAAATATAATTCCTTTGATCCTGAATCCAACTAATTATTTATTTTCCAACAAGATATTTGTCCCTCGTTGCCCTACCCCATAGGAATTTGTTGTTCAAAAGGTGCCTCAAAATTTATGATGCTAGAGACTAGCTAAAAATCTATATATTTTCAAGCCTCAACCTCCCAAAAGTTTGTGCTTTGCAATAGTTGTCCATTCGACCAAAGGGACGCCTTTCAAGGATTTATTTCTGACCCATAAGAATATAAAGATGAGTTTACAAATTTTTCAAGGAAGATTTTTGGGATAACAATGATTAAGGTTCAATAAACCAAGATTCTTTTGAGCATCTATTGTGACCATGACTAATCGACTTCACTTAGATATAATTATGTTCATCCAAAATGAGATTCTGGCCTCAATCTTCTTAATAAGACAAAGTCAATACATCACCTTATATGCATTACGATTAATGAAGAGGCCCAAATATTTGAGGCTTTCTTGCAAATATTTATAATGAAAAGAGAATGATCAATTATGAAAAGTCTTAACAGAAGCAAACAAATTATATGAGATAGTAGAAGATTTCGTTTCGTTAACTTTCTTGCCTATGACTAGTTCAAATCGAGAGAGTATTCTTTTCATATGTGAAATATTAGAACACGAAGTTGCAAGAAAAACACGTATATCATCAATGAATAAAAGATGCAAAAATGGTCATTAGATTGGAGATCTTGGAACCCCTCAGATCATCTGAAGATATAACATGTTGTATCAACTTACTCATAGCTTATGCAACTAGAAGAAAAAGAAGAGGCATCAATGGATAGCCTTGTCTAAGTCCTCTTTTTGCCTTGAAAAAAGTAGAAGGATGCCTATTTATGAGAACTACGAAATTGGCCAAAGATATACATCCCATAAACCAGTTAATAGTTTCTAGACTCATGCCCAACTAAGTGAGACATAATATGATAAAAGTATAACATACCCGGTAATAGGCCTTAGATAAGTTTGGCTTTAACGCTATGGTAGGGATTTTCCAAGTTTTTATTGAATGTCATGATTCCTTGGTTAGGGCTGTCACATCGTGAATCCGCATATTTTGAAAGAACTAGACTACTTTTATGAGGTGATAGAGCTTGTAATGGGCTTTAATATCATTGAAACTTACATTTTGCATGGTTGATAAAGCCCTAAATACCTTTGATTCAATTACTTCCACATTCAGAACTTCATTCATTTCATCTAAAATAACCCGAGGGAGAAAATTCGACACATCCAATTTTTTTAGAATAAGGCAACTTGGAGATTTTGCAAATATATGTTTGAAGTACTAGACACCTGCTTTTGTTTCCCCTTTGAAGGAAATCACCATATTCCCTTCTCTATCTTCAATTTCCCATATAGAAATAATATTTTTCCTGAATTTTGCAAATTGATGGAAGAATTTGGTGTTATTATCCCCTCTTCAATCTGTATGCTCTACCTTTTAGTCTCCATAACTCCTCTTACTCAGACAATAATTCTCTTTTGGAAACTTCTATTTACTAGTAATCTTAAGGATTCAAGGTCTTCCTATGAAAGGACACTTGAAATATTTGAATGAAAGTGGATCTTATTTTAGAGAAGCCTCTTGTTTCTCTTTCAAAAATTTGCTCCCATTTTCATTTTCCTCGTTAAAAAACTAATATTTTGGGAGAACTATTGCATATGTGGGATATAATCATCATGTTTAATGTGAGTCCATTTGTATTCAACTAACTTAATGGAATCATTTTCTTTTAACCAAGATAAATTGAATTTGAATGGCAGAGGGGCATTATCATTGTCATCCTCAATTTTGAGGAGAATTCGCTAATGGTCTGATATACCGCCTAAATTCATCCATGATTTAAGAAGTATATTGGTGGACATTATAGATTCAAATATGAAAAATATTTTGAGTCTTTTTGAGATAACCTCCTTATAGGATCAAAAGTTCCACCAGCTAGGAGCCAATTTGATGGGATTTACATCAACGAGATGGAGGGATTCAAAATAATGAATGAAATAAGCTTCCAAAGGGTCCGATATCAGATTGTTCCCCTAGGATTCACTTATGGAAGAAGTGAAATTCAGGTCACCTCTGAGGATGGAAGGAGATTAAGGCATGATAGTAGAGACTAGCATGTCATCCCAAAAATACTTCCTATCCATGTTTGGACCATAAACCTTTAAAACCTTCCAAACCATATCAAACACTATGAATTCTAGTTCCATTGATATAACATTATTTTGGGAAATGGAAGAAATTACCTTCAAAGAAGGCTTTTAAGCAAAGATCAATCCTCCAGACAAGCCATCTGAATCGAGAGAACAAAAAGACCATATTTGTAACCTTAGTTCAATAATAGACCGAGATTTTTTCTCTTGATGTCATTGTTTCTTACAAGAGAACACTCTTAGGATTTGGGCTCTCAAGAGCCTCTTAAGGGACAATTTTTTGAAGGGAGCTCCAAATCTCCTTACATTTAGTGATATGATTTTTGAACCCCTAGAGGGGCTTTTCTTGCTCCAAGGACCTCCACAATGGTATTTTGTCTACCTAGTTTTATGTTATCTTTTGCTCTTTTTGATCCTTAGATAGAAAATACTTTCTTTCAACATGTCCTACTCAAGGGGCATCATCCACCAATCTGCCTTTTGAAATATCATAATAGGATGATTTGATCGTGATGGAAGCTCATAATCCTTTATATTTCCCACCTTTTTAACAATAAATCTCCTTTTCCCTATAAGTTCAATCTACTTCTCGGCACAAAGATGAACTTGACCTAAAAATAAGGGATTATGAATAAGGCACAATAGACAAAGGGGGAGTAGATTGAGAATCGAGGCGAGAGGCAAGGTAAGTGAGGTTTATAGGGGGAGGAAGAGAGTTATTTAGGGTAGTGCCAATGGATGAAGTAGGTTCAAAAGTGGAAAGAGAAACCGACACTTTTGTCACTAGACATGAAACCAAACCCTTTTCATCCTAAGTTGAAACCCTAATATCGTGCTAAATAATTTTTTGATCTCATGTTTTTTTGTAACTCCAACCCTCAAGGGTTCTTGTCTCATTGATCTAAGAGGTGACCTACCTTCTTGAAAGCACAACATGGGAATGAAATCCACTACTAATTGATAATATACATCCATTTGTGTATGGATGTATATTATGGGGTGGTGCCATTTAAAAAGTAGGACCTTACAATAAATATAAATATAAGATATTGCTCCTATATTGGAGTTTGGCCACCTTTCTAAAAATCCCTAACTAATATAAGGAGACCATCTAGCTACACTTAGCCTTGAAACCTCTTAAAAACTCAAAAATCTAAGGCGTTTTCAGCATAATATCTTTGCTTGCCTTGTGCTCTGCGGGGATGGGGTTCATTCGCCTGTGGGCATCGGCAGGCATGCAAAGAGGTTGCGTTCATCAATCACAAACAAGAGAAGGCAATCAGTCGAGCCTGTTGCGCATCCATATGTCAAATAACTACCACCAATAACAATGACTGGTCTTTTCTTCTCTTCTCTATGCTAGGAAATCACTCTCATTATATATGTCATTACAGCAGCTTGAATTTTTCCTTAGACTGCCCCTTGGAAGAACCATATGCCCAATTAAGATCCCCAAGTTGTGTTAGACTTAGTCAAACTACAACACTTTATGCAACAAATTGTATTCCCCATACATAATATCACTCTCAACCCCTCCTTGATGTTGAACTTAATTAGATTATGGCATAGAATATTTGAAATCTGATTGAGAGTAGAACTTAATTAGATTACAGCAAAGAATTTTTGAAATCTGATTGAGAGTAGCCAATTGATTCCAGAAAATTTCTAGAATTTATATTGAAACATAACTTCTTTTAAATTCCCAAATATTTGGGAAATCTACAATTTAAAATTAAAACCCCACACGCCAAACTAAACTAAGTAATATACCCCTTTTCATAACTAATATACTCCTTCCTAATTAATGTAATATACCCCTTTTCATAACTAATATACCCCTTCCTAATTAATGTAACTAATTACAATGCATGCTACGACTTAATACACTAATTCCAATGCATGCTACGACATAAAACGTGTTTCTATCTGTTGGAATCGCAACCATTCGCTTTGGGAATGCATTCAAACTAACTGGTGTAAAACCATTTACAGAACGTGGCCTCTCCGCGAAGTATTGCATACAAACAGAGATATGCAACCGAACGCTGATTCCACAGCGTATTATTTTTCCACGAAGAGGTAAATGATCGCGCTGGAAATGGAATGAAGAGGAGTTAAAGATAAGCCTCCGAAGATTTCTCCATCCACGGCCTTTTACAAAACTGTTTATGTTTTGCAAATGCAACTTCCAAGGAAAAGTCTCAAGTTTCAAAAGCACAAATACCTAAAGCAGTTCGAAGCACTAAATATTTGGTACAATTCCCATCAAATCGATTCGAAAAACATAAAAATTTCACAGGAATTAGTCCCTTCCAGCTCTACCTCATCGTTCCTAGAGCCAAAATCCTTTGACGTGCCTTTACAGCAATTTCAATGGAAAAGAAGAGTAGCTAACGACGCCAACAAATGTGCACCTCAAAGCACCAAACACAACAAAATGACTCACTTGGTGAGAATCAATTTCAATCCTTATTAAACAATTCACAAAATTGACGAAATCCACCACTAAAAATTTAAACTCCCCCAATCGTCGATCTGCAGTTTTTCGTTTCTCAGCAAATTTCGCAGTAGGGTTTGATTCAAAATAGCTTAGCCATCCTTATCCATAGATTCCACTACATTTTAAACACTTCCCGCGGTGTGCCAGCCCGGCGTAAAGGGTTACCTTCAACTGCAAGGAAAACGCGAAGGAAAGCTTGATCTCCAATCAACCCAAACCGCCTTTCCAATGATTCCAACTAACTCACCTTTGTTTAATCGCTTCCCTCCCGACGCTGACCTTTAACACTCTTCCTCCATCAAGCCCGAACCCCGGTTACCTAACCGGATAAGCGAACATGTAGATTATAACACAAACCTAGCCTGGTATTTGAAACCTAACAATCTCGACACCACCGGAGCCCACATCCAACCCTAAGCCCGCATGCATGACGGGCCTGGCGACAACACTATTTTAACATTATTTTAATTCCTTAGGTTTGCCGATAACTCGATCTGAATACGTTGACAAATTTGTCGGATTACTCTTTTAATTCATACAAGTATGACCTACATCGACGTCACAACCCTACGCTACTCTACCTCGGAGATTCTTCAAACTGGGCAGTAATTTGTAGCTGAGCTTTTTTTATGACACTAAAGTCGACCGAATCACTGTTGACTTGTGATTAAGACCGCGAGGAATGTGCAATAACATACGAGTGCAGTAAAGCGTTGATTGTACACATACGAATCCCCAGCAAAGACATCATTGCTGATTTGTTTGACTTGGGAACAAGACATTGCCCATTTAAACAAAACAGGTAACTATCTGATTAAATATCTTAGAAAGGTAACCAGTTTTTTTTTATGATTATGGAAGGCCAAACAGTCACTATAACTTAGACTTAGTTGTAATGTCCATTTTGTCAATAACAAGAATATGGTATTCCGTTAATACATAATTAAAATAAGACGAAGAGAAGCTCCATCATGGCAATAAGTGAAGTTTGTTACCCTAATTATTGCAGTATTGCATGTTTTAAAACTTATGAAACTCCAAGTAATGGTCAAAGCATGATTAATTAACGTTACCAAGGAATAAATATTGAGCAGACAAGGAAATAAAGAGTAAAGTTTAAGTGAAATGATGGAGGCCATAATATGGTAATCAATCGTGCCTTCAATCTTGTACCAACCGCTGCTTATCTCTCCAAATGGTGAAAGGAAAGTTTGCAATGTGGTCAATTGTGAATGAATAATGACGAAAACTAGCTTACCTTTCGAACGGGTGAAGGGAAAGTTTGCAATGTGGTCAATTGTGAATGAATGACTAACGTAAACTAAATGTCAATTAATTTCTTGTTATGCACGTAAGTATATAACTCATGAAAATAGCTTGGTAGTACCATAAAGCTCTACATGGAACATCACAACAACTACAATCACTTTCAAAATCTTATAGGATAGTCTTTGAAAGGTATGTGAGCATGAACATGAAAAAGTAGTCGTTACGTGGTTTGAAATAGTAATTGGATATGGTTATTACGTGGTTTGAAATAGTAATTGGATATGGTTATTTTGTAAAGTTGGGTAATAGTTTTTATTGTTGTAAAATTTAATATCTTCTCATGTATTAACTTAATTTAATTTAGTTGTGGATATGGGTTGAAATGATATAATTTTTTTTTATTTTTGTAGCATTTATTATTATAAATTTTATATATTTAATGTTTATTTTTAACTTGGTGTGAATTATTTTTAAAATTATAGTCTTAACTCATTATATATAAGAATTTTAATAAAGAGATGTATAAATAATAAGCCACCATAATAAAAAGATGTCTAAATAGATTTTATTAGTAGATTAGTTTATGTAAATTAAAAGCCTTAGTTTACACCCTTTTAACCAAAAATGATTCTTGATTCTTGATTACAATTAAAATTAGGGTTACAAGAGAGAGAAGGCAATCCATGAGTCATCTAAAGTGTTCAATAAATAATCATGCTTAACACTTGATTTCAACTAAAATTATTCTTTCAAAATAGAGAAATAGAAAAAAACTTTTAGTTACTCCAAGGCATCTACCCTCTTTCAAGAAACAATCTTTCTTATCACTTGATTAGAACTAGAAGTAGGGTGTGTGGGGGGGGCGGGGATGGAGACAGAGAAGCACTTAACTAGAAGTACGGTGTTTGTGTGTGTGGAGAGAGAGAGATTTTTGGATGTACCTTTATTGATGAGATCAATTTCACTTTCATCTTCAAGGGGGTAATCTCTAATTTAGCATATTCTTGTTACAATATATTTCACAAGACATATCATTACATTGCTTCTATTTTGTTATATACGTCTATCTACCCCCTAGGAACATTCTAAAGAACAAAATTTCTAGTATGAAAAAACTTGTAGTAAGATTTCTTATAGTTATTTCTTTCACACTATTACATGGGCCTTATCTACCAAAGATGGCCTTTATACATAGCAAACTATTTATTTATTGCAGAGTTTGGGTACAAAAGTATCATGCCCTCCCACTTAGAAAAACATTCTCCTCAAGGATGGAGATGAGGGAATATTTGAAGGATCTCTATTGGTTCTATGTGGCATTATTAGATGGCATGTTCTTCCATTATATTAGGGCCTCTTCACTAATGTGTTAGGAAAAATCAAACTTTATTTTGTTTAGGATGACCTCGGGATGCAACCAAATGTAACATTCATCATCTAGTTCTTAAAGTCTAGTTTGAACACAACAATTAGATTCAACCACATTTTTTAAGTACGAGACATGAAATATTGGATAAATTTAGAGTGGCTTGAGAGATCAAATTTGTGAATAGCTTAATACATTTGAGGGCATTATAGGGGCTATAAATCTTTGGAGCAACCTTCTAGTGGTGGTTTTCTTTGAGGGAGGTCTACTTCAAAGGACTTAGACAAAGAAACACCTAGTCCCCTTCTTCAAAATGAAATTAGAGAGAATGTTAAGTTTCAACCTATTTTGTGAGGGTGTTGTTAATCTCTTCTACATTAGGAACTTCACGTAAGTAGGATAGTGTTGATGAGGAATTTTGGAAATGGAAGAACTTAAAGGGATTCATTTGAATGACACCATGATATGTTTAATTATACCACCATCCTACTATGGTTAACCACTAAACCCATTATGATCGTAGTTGGGAATCTCAAATATTCTTCCAAACACTTATTGATAAATTTAGTATGACTAATGATATTGGGGTGATAGGCAGCGTTAAGATTTAATTGAGTTTCCTAGAACTAAAGCTAATCTTACCATAAATTTGTAGTGAAAGTGGGGTAATGATTCATCATAATAGATTGTAAAATTCCATAGAGTTTAAAGATATTATCTATGAAGAATTGTGTGACCATGGAGGATTTAAAGGAGTGTTATAGAGGAAAAAAATGAACATATTTGGAAAGGTGATAAGCCACAACCATGGTGATGGATCTATTTCCATATTTGGGTTCCTTCAAAATGAAATCCATGGAAGGGCAATTTATATAGCTAGCAGAATGGGTAAAGTTTCTAGTTCACTTGGGGTTTTCACCATTTCTTCCTTTTGTCACTAGAAATGGTTACAATTGTCCACAAAGGTGTGGACACCCTTCTTCATTCCTTCCCACAAAAATGAACATTTGATCCTTTAATATGTTTTATGAAAGCCATAATGACCTAACATTGGATAGGGGAAAAGTTTAGATAACATTGTCGATTTAAAGGTGAATTTCTTGTTCAAATATAAATTCCCTTTATAATGAATCTCTTAATTTTTCCAAGTGTAGCCTAATATGCATGGGGCACAATTTGAAGTTTTTGGGTCAAGCACGTGAACTTGGGATCTATGAACCATTCTTTGTGAATGTCATTTAAACACTTACTAAATATGAAGGTGAGCAAAAGGATATATTCTTCTTACTCATACTTTAGGAGAGAATATATGCTACCACAGTCTCCTTTCCCTTCTTACAAATTATCTCATTATCATATCCCACTATTTTGGTGGCTCATTCTTTTATTCTTCAAGGATGAATCTACTACTCGAATAAGTATTTTAGGCTATGTTGATCTTTTTATATTTTTTTTCAAACTTTTATTGAGCAAGTATGAACACTAGATATCCACAACATGCAATATAGTGATAATTTAATTTTCACAGTTGCATTTTCCCAAATTCCTCTCATAGATTTGTTTGCTATTAAAGGCCATTGGTCCACCCTCTTGCATAAGTACTACTTTTATGCCCTTACTAAAAGAAACACATTCCAAGTCAAAGGTATTAACTAAGTCTACTTGAGTGAGTACTATGGTTGTATACTTAGAATTTGTAACACCCCACCCCACATTTACCCATTTCAACATACTTACCTTGCTAAATATGAGCTGAGAGTTACTATGCATGACCCAACTTCCAAGATGCAATTACGGAAATGGGATCTAACTTACCAAAACTTGATTTTCATTTCTCATACATTTTGCAAAGAACCTTGCAAGTAAACACTCCTTCAGATATTTTTGTATTCAAATAATTGAGTATCATTTCTCTTGTATACCTTTTGTCAAACATTTTGTATGAGATTAAATAAAAAAGCATTGCACTTATTCTGTTTGTAACTTACTAATTGAAAACATGCAACATAATCATGTCACGTTTCCATTTCCTTGCATGCAACTTTTCAAATTTCTTACATGAAAGTAGACATAGATCAACTACTGCAATATTAACAATGTTATCCATCCACAATACAACATACCCTTTGGGGAATTTCATTAAATAGTTTATATGCAATGAATAATTGAACCATTGGGGCATTTCATCAAACAATTTGCATGCAACTAATATAGAGAATGATTTAATGCCTCTCTCCTATATGGTTTCAATTGAATATGAAACTATAGTATTTGAAAAGGTATTTTTTCCAAAACAAATTATCGTTGAGGGCACTACCCATGAACCCTCGCTAGGGGGGCTCTCAAGAATTGCTTATTCCCCTTTGGATCCTATGGAACAAAATAGTAGGGGAAATCCCCCCTACACCCTCCATCAGGAATTGGGATCCAAACATGACTAAATACAAGGATTATAAATTAGGAAGATAATCAGGATCCACAAATAATAATCTCCTACTTGGAGACATATTATAACAATTCCACTATTATTGCACTTGCTAGAATATGATTCAACTTTGGACATAGCTAGTTTCTCATCTTCATTCATGCTTAAGGACTAACTGAAACTACGCGAAAACCCAAATTATCCTTGGTTACTTCCTTCTTTAACATGTCTACATGGTTTTGGCTAGTATCTATCTTTTCCAACTTCAAATGTCCCTCTTTCAAAATTAATTGTATGAAATGGTATGTTAGTTATATATGCTTAGTATTAGAATGAAAGGTTGAGTTATTTTCAAGATGAATGGAATTTTTTTATATCACTATATAAAATGCTATTCTACTACTTCTTTCCCATTTCTTCCATGAACCTCTCTAACCAAATCATCTATTTACTAGCCTCTATAGCAGTAACATACTCTTCTTCTATTGTTGAAAGTGCAAAAACCCTTTCAAATATTTTAATCCAACTTACTATCATTCCATCTATAGCAAAAACATACCCTGTGGTTCTATTCATGCTATCTATATTGCTATCTATATCACTTTCCATATCTAAGTCAACATATCCTTGCAGAATAGTGCTTCAACCTACAAAGCATAGTTCCTAATCATTAATACCTCTAAAATACCTAAGAATCCACTTTAGTTCATTTGAAAGCTCTTTACCTAGAGTTTTTGTATAACTTCTCACGAATCCCATCGCATGTGTAATGTTCATCCCTATGTACACCATCACATAGATCAGGCAACTAGCTATTGATCAATATGGAACCTTATACATTTAGTCTATATCCTTTTGTGTATTGGGACACATATTCTTAGTGAATTGAAATGGGAAGCCAAAGGTTTGTTAACTAGTTCTGCATCTTTCATTTTAAATATTCTAAACACATTTTCTATGCACTTACTATGAGACAATGTTAATTTATGATTTTTCTTGTCTCTTATTATATCATACCAAGGATTTTCTTTGTAGCACCCAAATCCTTCATAGCAAACAGATTATTTAATTTTCTTTTGAGAACATTTATACCATTCATGTTAGGCCTTGCAACAAGCATATAATCTACATACAATAAGAAGATGATATATTTTCCATTATATAGCTTCTTAAAATAAGCACAGTGGCTAGCCTTGTCTAATATAACCTTGTTCTATCATAAACCTATCAAACTTCAATTATCACTGCCTTGGAATTTCCTTTAAACCATACAAGTTGTTCTTCAATCTAGATACTAAGTTTTCCTTCCCTTTGACCTCATATCCCCATGGATGCTACATAAGAATATCTTCCTCTAAGTCCCCATTAAGAAAATATATATTTACATCTAACTACTTGAGATGCAAATCTTATATTTCCACTAAACATGAAATAGTTCTAGTTGAATTAATTTTGACAACCACTTTACAACAAGTCTAGCCTTGTACATATTTTTTCCTCCATATTCTTCCTTTAACATGTAAATTAATCTATTATGAAATTCTCTTTTACCTGTAGGAAACATGACCGTGTCCCTAGTCTGATTATGTACCAAAGATTCCATCTCTTCTTTCATACCTAGCTCCCATTTCTTTCTAGATTCTACATGCATTGCTTCTTCATATATTTCTAGTTTACTAGAATCAATAAAAAAGACATAATATAATGAAGGAGAGCATCATTCAAGGCATCTACTTAACCTGGTTTATCTTTTAAAATAACATGTAGGAGTCTAAGGTACTTGTTGCTACTATTTTTGTTGAACATTTTGATTTTTCAAGCACCTTTAGAATTTCTTTTTTGTGATTTCATCAAGCAAAATGTATGTTCTGGTTTCATTTTCTTATTTCTTTCTCCACAACTTCATTTTCTCATTTCTTTCTCCGCAACTGATCTTTGTACATGAGCTTCTCATTGAATACTACATCTCTACTCCTAATTAATTTATGATTTTCATAATCCCATAAGCAATATCCAAAATTAGTCATTCCATATCCAATAAAAGTACTCATCTTGGATTTTGCCTCAATATTTTTTCTATTTTCTCTATTAATATGGAAAAATGCTTCATAACCAAAACTATTGAGAAATGAGAAGTTTACCCTTTTACCTGTCCATGACTCCTATGGAATGCCACCATCCAAGGAAATTGAAGGCCTTTTATTGATTAAGTAAATAATAATATTGACATTTCCCCAAAAATGTAAGGGAAATATTGCATGAAATCTTGTACTCCTTGTGCACTCCATGGTTGTCCTATTCATATTTTTTAACAAATAATTTTCTTGTGGTGCTCCTAGAACTATCTTCTCTCTATAAGTTCCATGGTATGAACAAAAACTATCAAATTCCTTGCTACAATATTTTCCTCCATTATCTGATTTGAGACACTTAATTTATTTCTTGTCTCATTCTCAACCAATGCTTTCGATTTCTTACAAATATCAAATTCATCAAATTTGTTTCTAATGCAACAAACCAAAACTTTGGCTATGAAACCAACTCACAAAAAGATAGAAAATATAGATCAATGACTTAGAAACCAGCCTCTTCGAGGGGGAAACCTCCTTTACATTACACAAATGAACAATTCTTGGATGATTCAAATGACAAATCCTCCTTTCTATATATAAGATTCTAAGGGGTCACAATATAACCAGAGTCAACCTAACAATAATAATATAAGGGCACAAAAATAACAATATTGGGCTTCAATGGGGCACAATAATAACCATATGGGGACATAGGGGCACAACAACAACAATAAGGGATACAATGACAATAGTAATGGGGGAATCACTAGTATTATAGGGACCTAACATGCCCCTCTCCTTCAAAAAAGTGTTTTCCTCAATGCTTGAGTAGTTATGGATGCTTCTGTATAAAATTCTCACCCTCCCATGTGGAATCTTCAATGGGCAAGTTCTTCCACTTGATGAGATATTTTGAAATTGATCGATTTCGTAGTTGTTGAGTTCTTGTTTCTTTGACTACTTCAGGTTCCAATATGATTTTTCCTTCCTCATCAAGTTATGGCAATATTGTTTGAACTGGGAGCTTGTCACCTATAACCTTCTTTAAGCATGACACATGGAAAACTGAGTGCACTCGAGAAGCTGCAGAAAGCTCCAATTTGTATGCCATGGTACCTATCTTTTGCAACACCTTGTACGGACCATAATACTTTTGCGTCACTGATTTGGGATACATCATGGCCCTCCTTTGACACAGTCACTTCCTGTTGACTTGATCTCATCATCCAGGAAGTTGACCGAGAGAATCCCTTCCAATACCTTAGAGCTTGCATGCCCTAATGGCAAGTTCTTTGCACTCGAAGACAAGCTAACGTCATTGGCTTTCGATCCAGTGATTTCACGGGTGTTCGACATCAGTTCCTTTATTCACATTTCATGAACGGTGCTGCCATACCTTGAGAGCCATTTTCATTATTGGTGGTTTATCTTGCACTTGTTAACGGTTTGCATCATTGGCCGGTAATCAAGCAACTTCCTATCATGTTCGACTTCAACATATTCATTCACATGTTAAGATTTGTACCTTGATCGGGTCATTTGCAGCGCAAGACCTTGGACTAAGATTACACAAGTCCAGGTTCCAATACGATGTGACATGATCATGTTAATATACATGTCTCTTTCAGATGGATGACTACGACCATACCATGAGTCATTATATGTGATCCCTATCATTATTGGATGGCTGCAACCATACCTTGGTTTCATTATGATCCTTTCTACTAGATGGCTGCACCCGTGCCTTGGATCCATTTACATGAGAATTCTCTGGATGGCTACATCCATACCATGATTCATGTATCATTATTAGGAGTTTTCAGTGATGTATATGTATCTATTCTTTCTTGTAGGTTTTCTGATGATGGACTCCGGTTCACTTCTTCCACTTGTAAAGCATTTCACCCCTCACTCTAGTTCGGCCTTCACGCTTTAGGGGGCATCTATTACACAACATTTTGTCATTGTCCCTGTACACCCCGTCTACGATTCTAGAGGACCTCTACAGTTTACCCAACATGCTTTCCCATCATGAAGAAACTCCCAGAATGTCCCTCTTCATGAGCAAAATAATTCCTGTTTGCATCATTTCCCAAGAATCTTCCTTTTATCCCAGTTTACAAGACCACTAGATTTCTTTGCAGGTAACATGTTGCATGTGCGATTTCCTTGCTGATTTATGGATGCATGGTATATCCATATGATTACCTAGTTATGTGTTATCATTGGCATAGAGGATTTCCTGAATTGACATTGGTTTAAGCCTTGCCTTTCCATTTCCTATATAGTCATGGTTTTGTGGGTTTTTCCACTTGATTGTTTTCTAATTGGTACTCCTAATTCCTTATGGTTGTCGGTTAGAAAGAACAATATAGAAGCCCTAGAACAACTAGGGTTGAGTTACTAGTGCTAGATCCTAGGTTAGGACAAACACTCTAGAGCCCTTGGTGGGTTGATTTACTAGTCCTTGGAGCCAAGTTAAACAAACGCTCTAGATCACTGAAAGGATGTGGGTTGAGTTATAGTTCCTGGAGCCCTCGACAGCTTGGATAGAGACATATCTGGTTGGTGTTAGTGATGTCCAACTGTGAGGTGGAGACACTATGGTTGAGGGTTGAGGTGGTTTGGCCTTTGGAATCCATGGTTTGGTTTTGTATTGGTTTATTCCATGAGATCCCACATTCATGCTTGGAATATGGCATGAGGGTGATTGGTGGAAAGAGAGATTTGTTTTAGCCCAATCTATGATTGAGTGGTACATGGAAGTCCTTAAATTGGTTGGTATTTTCCCATGTTAATAGGATACTTTTTCCTATTGTGATCTATGAGTATATGTGTTTATTATGATGGTAATATTATGGTTGTTTTTCCATGATCTCTATGTTGGTTATTTTTTGGTTATATGTTAGTTATATATGATGTATATTATCTATGGATCTTGTTATGAATTATTTAGTTATTGATTGGTTGATGAATATATGGACTAATAATTGTTTTTGCAACTATGTGGAGAGGGAATATAGCCTTCTTGGTGATTCTCGGATGATTCTCAAAATATTATGATCATAAATGCATTCATGACTTGTAGCTTACATGTTTTCCATGTGACAAAAGGTCTAGTGTGTTCTAGGCAGTTGAGGTCAAGTTCTTTATTTGAGTTTTAATGTTTAGATTTTTCCTCATGTCAATAATGATTCTAGAAAGTATCATATAGTTCTAGGTAGTGGTCTAGAGGCTGGCCTAGAATTGTGGGTCAGATCTCAAGACCGCACCCTCTGAACTAGAGATTTTGAGCTATAACCGCATGGAAACAGTGTCATGCATGCAATTGGAGATCTATAACCACACCCTTATAGGTTTTTGTGTGCGGTTGGGATATTAAGTGAGAGAAAAGCAATCCCAACTATGGTTTTGATCACCTGGGGTGGTTCTTTGGCTCATGAGTGTCCTGTAAGCCTTGAGGGATGTCTATGAGTTATCGATTGTCAGCCCCACATTCATAATTGAAGCTTGAAGGTTAGGTCATGTCATAGTAACTCTTCGTATCATGTTTACCCTAGCAGGCTAGTGAAATTGGGTAAATGTTGGAGGGGTGGTTACATTTTGGTATTAGAACGAGGTTGTAACCCTGGAACTTGGGGTATATGTGATTTTTATGTATGCATGTCTAATTTTCTATGTGTTTTTCATGCCATGTGGGTTATTTCTCATGATGGTCATTATCGCAGTTGTGTCGTCATGTAGAGGTTGATGATTTTGGTATGCTAAGATGATTGATATGTTGATGTATTTATAACATATATATATATATATATATATACATATATATATATATATATATACATATATATTATATATATATATTACATATATATATATATATATATAATATATATATATATATATATATACATATATATGTATATTATATATATATTATATATTATATATATTATATATATATATTATATATATATATATAGACCGATTTGTGCAGATGAGATAGTCTCCTCTGAACTTCACTAAGGTATGTTGATTATGTTCATATTTGGTTTATTTGACATGGTATGTTTGTAGGAAGTAGGAGATCATATATGACAACCAAAATGGTGGATTACAGTTCATGTGACTCTCCTTATAGATCAGATGAGAAGCACAAAGATGAGTACTCTCCTGAAATCGAACATACTTTGAGACGTTTAAAGGCAGAAATAGGAATTTGTATGGCAGATAATGATAGGATCATTTAGTCACAGGGAATACTTTCCAATAGGAAAAGAAAGCAGAGGTCAATGCAGTGATCCTTCATAGTTTGTTATATTTTCCAAGATAGGGACAGTCGCAAATCAGTTATGGACGGGAGGAAAGGACAAATGGGGTGTATGGTAGTAGGTCTCATGGGGGGCACAAGTCCGACATAGATGACATGGTCAAAGGTGGTAGATGGAAGGATACACTTGACATGAGAGGTAGTGGTTATGGATTCTATTCTAGTTTTGGATCAAAGAGACATCATGGTCATCATCATTATCATCCTTACAGGAGGAACGAGAAGCAGTAATTTCCATATGAATTCAAGAAAGAAAAGCCTCCTACATTCGATGGAGAGTTGAAGAAATCAAATGATGCAAAATCATGTTTGCTTGAGATGAAGATGTTCTTCGAGTTGCATGACTATATAGAGAACTTAAAAGCTAGGATAGCCATTTTCAATCTCAAAGGGAAAGCATAAATTTGGTGGGAAGATGTGAAGCGTGTCAGAGGCATCAAGATAAAGGATTTGAGTTGACATAAGTTCAAGAGACTTTTCAGGAAGAAGTACTTGTAAAAGAGATACTAGGATGGTAAGGCTAAGGAGTTCTATGAGTTGAAGATGGGATATATCAAGAATGAAGAGTATACAAATAAGTTCATGTAGTTATTGGGGTATGTATTGTATCTTATGGATGATAAGACAAAGGTTCAAATATTTGTTAGTGGATTTCCTAGTTTAGAATTTAAAGATAAAATTAAGCATGATGAGCCTCGTACATTGGAAGAAGTAATTGGGAAGTTGAAAAAATGTTATGAGTAGTCTAAGCATAAGTCGAAGCCTATTCAGGGTTGCAAATGTGATGACAGGACTAAGAGAAAATGGGATAAGAAGCGAGGAAGAGCAAAGGATGGAGGTACAAAGGAGAATGCAATGTTGTACAAGAAATTCAATGTAGTTAACAAAAGATAGGGATTTCAGTATTAGGAGCAGAACAAGGGTGATTGAAAGAATCATTTGCAATGTTGGACTTATGTTGAAGTGCATCATCGAAGAGATTTTCCATAACATCAAGGTGGCATACCTCAAATCTACAATGCTCAGGAGGCACACACAATTTGGGATGTTGGACAGAGTATTTCTCAGATTTACGTATTGGATAATAGGTAGCTAATCAACATGCATCTATTATCGAGATGGAAGGTAATTTATGTGATCAATTTGTTTCTATTTTGATTGAACTTGGGTATAACCATAGTTATTTCAGTCCTGACCTAGTGGATAAGTGTTTCTTGAATAAAGAAGTGCATGCATATTCTTGGTTGGTGCAGTTGGCTACAGGTACCAAGAAAAGAGTTCATCATTGGGTAAGTTCATGCGCATTTGAGCCAAATGATATGTCTACATCAACACATATAAATGTGCTTCCATTGGGATCATACAATATGTTTTTTGGTATGAATTGGTTGTACATTCATAGGACTAAAGTGGATTTCCATCATAAGGCTATTGAGTGCCTATATGACGATGGAAAGAAGAGAATCTTGTAGCGTAATAAGAAGCTTGTAGAAATTAATGTGTCGATTCAAAACTGTTCATGAAACTTACTAAATCACAAGACTTGAAGCTACTCTACTCATATGCAGAAGTTAATCCACCATGTAAACAAGAATCATAGACATGCAAAAGGAAACATCACACATACACAAAGAATTATCTAGGAGAAAGAAATTGCTCAAAACCCCTTACTATTTGTATTGCATTAATTAAATAATAGAGAAGAAATACAATTCTTTCTCAAACCTGAGAAACCTATGCAAATGTATAGTCTATCACTCCACCCGACTTACTGAACCTTGCCAACACTTCGCCACTTTCAAGCCTTCCTGAGCTCCTATTTCATTGTGTTGTTCCTCTAGGAATTAGGCCCCTATTAATTAGGAAATTCACTCATCTAGATTGCAAAATTCCTCTAGATCAATTCTCTGACTACATGCACCAATTGTACAACTTGGAATAGTTCACAACTCATAGTACACTTCCCTTGAACTCCAATATCAATTGGGTAACACAAATTCTTTGCATGCATGAATTAACTTAGGTTGATTGGTTAGTTACCTGGATGATCACTTAGTGTGTTTGAAGTTCCACTTCCACAACTTGACCTTCCAATAGTTCCTCCATCAAATAGAATTAGTTTAAGTGATCATAACTCAATTTAAATGAATTAAATTTTTACAACTGAAATCATCTCAACCTAAGCTCATAAAATGTAGGGACCCACTGCACACAACTAAAATTCATTCCCCTAACTCGAATTAACTGATCTAGACTCGTATTTTTTAGGAATCAACACATGTAAATTGAACATAAACTCATTAACTCGAATTTAATGTTCTTAACTGAGTGACAAGTGCCATTTCACCTTACTTAACTCCTCAAGTTGTTTGATGATATGGAATTTAGAATTTCCTCAATTTTAATTAAGGAAAAAATCAAATTGAGACTTTTCTTGTTGCATTTTCAACACTCCCTCCCAAAAAGAAATGAATTCTCAACTACCCCGATCTAGCACCTTTGGAATGTATTTCATGAAACACCTCTCACTATTGTTATTTCTCCTGCAACTGAGAAGCATCTAAAAAAAAAACTGAATCACCTATGTCTACAACTGTCTACTAGGAAAATTGTGTTGTTATTAACTCTGTTGTTGAGTCTTCTACCTTGTTTTCAACATTCCTCGATATTTGGCTAAAACTTATCCTCCTGCTGCTGAATATTGTGGCCCCCCATAGCAAGATAATGATCCATGAGGATAAAACCTCAATGGAACCTACCCAAATTCCTGCGACTCTTGGACTAGCACTTCACTTTGCCCCACCTCACACCTGGAGGTATGGATGCATGTGCTTCCTCTTCCCACTTGGCTCAAACTCTCCCCCTATTGGAGTTATCTGCTTGAGTGGATGTCTCCAACCTTCCTTCTACATGCTTCTCCATTCGTGGCTACTCCACAACTTCATGAGGCTTCTTCTAAGACTACATGTTGAGAGGTCTTACATGCTCCCTCTCAACCACCAAATATCTAGTCTCTACTTTCTCCTCAATGCTTTTCATGCATCTTCTACCTCAAGTGAATACATGTTCTTGACTAGAAACTCGATCTACTTCATCTTCCTCATGGTTTTGTGTCTCAGGAATGCCTTTCCTTTGTTGAAGATCACATCATAACCACGGTATTCCATAACTTCAATGAAGACAAGATTCTTCTTTAAACCCAGAACAAAAATCACAGTGTTGAGTCTGAGAGGGGATCCTGACTCCCTCTAAAAGGTGATAGTACTAATCTTGGTCACGCTGTACCTTCCATTGCCTCAAAACTCAATGTTCGTCTGGAGATCCTTCTCTTCCAAATCACTGAAAAAATATATATTTCCCGTCATATGGAACGAGGCACCATTGTCGAGATACCACATGCTCCCCATCACTATGCTCGCCATGCATGCGATGAGAATGAAGTCAAGATCAAACTGTGAAGCCAAAGCTTCGCCTTCTACTTCTATTGCAAACTCTTTCCTTCTTTCCTTTTTCTATGGAGACTTTGTGGCATAGTGCCCAAATTCCTGACAATGAAATAACTTGATTTTGAAAAATCCTTTCTGCTTTCCCTCTTGGCTGGAATGAGCCTCACCTTGGGATTTCTTCCCTTTAGATTTATTTCCCTTGTTGAATAATGCAAAGTCCTCTTTCTCTTCTTTATAAGAGGTCACATCTCTAGTGTTCCACCTTATCTCCTCATGTACCAAATCATACCAAAGGTGTTCCCAATTTGGTAGCTTCTCCTTGTCATTCACCAAATCCTGGTAGTTGTGCCAACTCTTGGGAAGGCCTAATAGTATTAGGCTTACTAGATCATAATGGAAAAAGTGTCCTAAGATGCGCAATTTTATTAATCAGGAAAAGAAATTACATAATAATTTTGCAAGAGTTTACACACACACTCCAACACTCTAGCAATCAGGAGAATGAGCTATATATAAGCTCAATGTCCTAACCTATTCTAGTTATGGACTACTTATTAAATTAACAAGTGTCCATTTACAATAAATGAAATTCTAACCAATATACTAACTCTACTCCTTAATGGGAGCATAATATACGACATTATTCTAGATGTCATATCTTTTACAACAATATTCTATTTCTAATCGTCTCCAATATTTAATTAAATATTCTAAATAAATAAATATTCTATCCTAAATTTGTGAACTATGAATTATGTATTTTGGATCATCTAACATTCCCCCCTATGATCCAAAGATACATTACAATAGATACCAAGTTCATCTCTGAACTTAGTAAATTTGATCCTGCCAAGTGGTTTTGTGAAAATATCGGAGACCCGATCTTCTGAAGGAAAATAAACTAGCTTGATGGCATCCTTGGCAATGATAGATCTGATGTGACGGTACTTGGTGTTCACATCTTTTGTTTTGGAATGAAAAACTGGATTCTAGGCAAGCTTTATGGCTGACTAGCTATCGATGAATAATGATGTAGCTTCTGCTTGAGAAATGCCCAAATCCTGCAAAACTCTACGTAACCAAATAATTTCACATGCTACTTCCCATGCTGATACATATTATGCTTCGGCTGAAGAAGTGGCCACTGTAGATTGTTTCGTGCAACTCCAAGATACTGCAGCTAACCCTATGTTCATTAAATAACCAAAGGTTGATGCTCGATTATTAATACTTCCAACAAATTCAGCATCTGAAAATTTTCCAAGTATAAAGTTTTTAGCATTTTTGTAAAGAAGACCAATATCTTTTGTTTCTTGGATACATCATAGAACCCTTTTGGTAGCACTCCAGTGGTTATCTCATGCTTCCTGCATAAAGCTTGAAAGAATACTAACTGCATAAGATAGATCTGGTCGAGTGGTTGTCAAATAAATAAGGCTGCCAATCAAATATCTATAAGTAGTGATGTCCACCTTCCCCCCCCCTTAAAATTTTGAAAGTTTCAAGTTTTGTTCCATGGGGGTAAGAACGAGCTTGCAATCCTACATTCCAAACCACTAAAGAACTTGTGTTGCATACTTACTTTGAGAAATGAAAATATGATGTGGACATTGGAATACTTCAACTCCAAGATAGTACTGAAGTAGTCCCAAATCTGTCATCCTAAATCTTGCATGTAACTCCTTTTACACCTGTATAATATGAAGGTATTCGTCCATTTTGGCATAACAATCTTGCGGAGCTTGTTTTAACCCATATAAGGCCTTGACCAGTTTACAGACTTTATGTTCTTTCCCTTCAATTTCAAAACTTGGTTGTTGTCTCGTATATACATCTTCCTGTAAATCTATGTTGAGGAAAGCACTCGTTACATCCATCTGATCAACTTTCCATCCTTTTTGGCTAATGGGGGTGTTAAGTGGATGCTAGTCCATTTTGTTGTAGGAGAAAAAGTTTCATCATAATCAATGCCTTCCTACTGCACAAAATTTTCATAACACAAGCCTAGCTTTGTACTTGTCGATTTCTCCATTTTGGCTGTACTTAAGTCTGTAAACCCATTTTCATTTGATGGGTTTAACACGAGAATAAACAAGTTTCCAAGTGTTGTTGTCTTGAACTACTTTATATTCTTCAACCATAGCTTGTTGTCATTCTTTATATTTTATTGCCTCTTTGTACGTGGAGGGTTCAGTAAAATCATTCGCAATCAAGGCAAAAATTCCTTCATTCCTGGTTGACCCCCTTGTTCCTGTTTTATTTTTCTCATCAAGTCTTAGATCTTTCAAAAGTTGAACAACCCATTTTGGTAAATGATGTTCACTTGTTTGAGATTCTGAAAAGTTGCCATCATTATAAAGAGGATTAATGTAAACAAAGGTACGTTGATCAACTGTAGATTCTGGGGGTGAAGAATCAATGTCAAAAGAACTACTGCTACTAGGAGATTCTGATGAATTGCCAGAAGACCCAGACTGTGTTGGTGAAGTAGATAGACTGGATGAATCATCTTCAGAGGAAGGAAAATCAAGTGCATACCAATTTTGTGAATTTGGATGACTTTGAATGTTTCCTTTCCTTTGATCTCCTTTTGTTTCCAATTTTTGAAGAAGATGTTCTATTTCTTCAACACTCTTACTCTCAGTTTCATAAAAAATTACATCTATACTGACAATAAATTTCCCATTTCACAGAAGCATGTACCCTTTCCTCTCATTCGAATATCCAATCATTGTGCATTTCAAACTTCGTGATTCAATATTAGTTCGTTTTTCTTTTGCAACTAAGGCATAACACATGGAACCAAAAACTCTAAGGTGTTTAACTTTAGGCATGAAACCAAACCATGCTTCATAAGGTGTGATTCCATCCAAAGAAGCAGTGGGATACATGTTCCTTAAGTAAACAATTTTATGGATTGCTTCTTCCCAATAAATAAGACTTAGCCTTTTAAAATTTAACATAGATCTCACCATTCCTAACAAAGTGCAATTCATTCTTTCTACTACTCCATTTTTTTGTGGAGTGTAGACATTTGTAAGATTTCCTTTGATCCAACTGTCTTTGCAATAACTTTGGAATTCATTTGAAGTGAATTCTCCTCCATTGTCGGTTCTAAGAGTGTCAATCTTTTCTTTGACTTCGTTTTCAACAAGTTGACAAAAAATTTTAAACTTTTCAAATGCCTTTGACTTATGCTTCAAGAATTAAACCCATGTCATTTTGCTGAAATCATCAATGAAGATTAAGAAATATTTGCAACCTCCTAGAGAAGCTTGCAAGGGTCCAAAAATGTCACTGTGTACTAATTGCAAACTCATGTTTGCTCGCCATGAACTTGTCGAGAAATTCTCTTGACTTTGTTTTCCATAAATGCAAGCCTCACATCTTGAATTTCCTTTCTTAAAGGTAGGAATCCCCTTAACCATTCCCTATTTTTGTAGTTGAGAGAGACTATCAAAGTTTAGATGTCCATATCTCACATGCCATAATCTGATAGGTGAAATGTTTGTGCTTGTCGCCCCTGCAAAGTCAGAATTCCTTGGAACAACTGTTCCTTTCATCCTTAACAGTTTTGCATATTCATACCTTGTCATCATTGTTTTCATGCTCTATTTGATTGAATTAATTTTAACTAGGCCATCCTCCAAAACCGTCTTATGTCCAGCTTGTCGAATTGAGACTAAAGACAACAAACTATTTTTAAAGGTGGGTACATACCATACATTTGAAATCAATCTTTCTCTGATATCAAGAAGATAAACTTTAACGACATCTTCTCCATAAGGAGTATGTTTTGTATCATCGACAAGAAATATTGAACTAAGTGGCATGGCTGGAAGTTCCAAAAGGAGTCTCGTCGAAAAGTCATGTGGTGAGTTGCTCCTGTATCCAAAATCCATGCATCTTCATAATCACTTTTAAGAAAAGTGGAAACTAATATTGTTGATTCTGAGCTTTGACTTGATGTGAAGACATATTCTGAACCATCATTATCTTGATCAGTGGCAAATTGAGCTGTGTTTTGATGGAACTTTGGAATTTTATCAATGGAAGTTCTACAATATTCGGCAAAATGGCCCACTCTGTTACATCTTCTGCAGACAATTTGATTCAAGTCTCTGCTTCTTCCTTGATACTATCCTCTGCCTCTACGCTGACCTCTGTTTTGAATTTTCGCTCTACCTTGACTTTGACCTCTTCCTTGATTGTTTCCTTTGCCTTGAAAGTTGCCTCTATTTTGAAAGTGTCCTCTGCCTTGATTGTTTCCTCTTCCTTAAAAGTTTCCTCTATTTTGGCTTCTTCCATGACCTTGTCCATTATGTGTTGTCGGATGTTGATTGAAATGTCCTCTTCCTCTGTCTCTAGAACTATTAGTTGATGATTTACTTGTGCTGGCCTCTATGAAGAAGACATTTTCCCCTTGTTTCTTCTTCCCAAAAGTTTTGTCGTGTTGAGCCAACATCTCACTGAGCTCATCAAACTTTAATTTATCTAAATTTCTAGTCACTTGTAGAGTTTCCAAAAATGCGTGTAAGAAGAAGGAAATCCTCATGAAACTATCATCCATTGTTTGAAATCCAACTTTTACTATTTCTTGCTTAATATTTTTAAGCCTGGAGATATACTCAAGGACATCTCCTCCTTCAGTTAGTTTTTGTTGAAGCAACTTAAGTTGTAAATCAACCTTTTTTTATTCAGGTTGTGTATCAAATAGATCTTTGAAAGTATGCAAAGCAAACCATGCATCTGAGGAATTTTCAATATGAATATACATCTCAACATTAACTGAAGACTTTATAAGAGCTAGTGCCTTGAGATTTTTAACTTCCCATTTTGCAAGTGAAGTTACATCTGTGGGTTCATTATGCTTAATGTCTCCATCACATATGTCTTGCCACAATTCATTATATATTAGAGTGCTTTCAATGAGATGTTTCCATGTATTGTATGATTTTACCCCTTTAAGCTTATCAGAATCAGATAGATTAATTAACTTCGACATTGTAGTTTTGAAGCTTTACACCAAAAAGAATCAAGCACTGGAAAAAGATGAGCAACACGTCACACGAAACACGCCACGCAAAAACGATCTATCAGGGCTTGGCCTTGACCCTCGTATAGTCGTTGGAGGAGAAAAATGACTGAGCTTTGCACTTGGCTCTAGTCAATTTCTCTTAAGAATTTTACAACGAAATCTTTCAAAATTTCACTGATTTACAATCCATTGCAAAGTTTATGCAAAATGTACTCTAACCCCCCCTCAAAGTAAAAATGACTTTGAGTTACAATTCGCACTTATCCTCCAAATAATAAATTTACAGATAGAATCTCCTTATTACTCCAAATAATACAAAATTTACTGCCCCAAACATTTACAAATAACCACTCACACCTTATTACTCTAGAAAAAAATTATAATTTACAAGTGCACCTTATTACTCCATAAATTTACAAAAAATAAATTCCCAAAAATTCAAAAACTCACCATATCTCTCAAAGTAAAAATATTCCTTATCTCTCCAACAAAATCCTCTTCACTCTTTGATCAACTTTAAACTGACTTAAAAAAGGCACTTTAAGAAGCTCGAATTTGTCCTTACACAGGGCAATGTTGTCCTCCATGTTGGTTGCTGACTGGATCATGTTGGCTTCCACATTGGTTGTTGACTGGCTCACGTTGGTTTTCACACTACTTGTTGACTAGCTCACGTTGGCTTCCACGCTTACAATTTCGAGCTCTCTGCCCTTAATCACACTATGGTAGCTCTAGTTATGATCTACCAATCTGACCCAACTATTGCAGATTTTTATTTCAATTGTATTAGACCATAGAAACTATCTGGAAAAGCTTCCCCCTCACTTCTAGTATTTCTGAGAAAGAGTAAAGCAGCAACAACGAGAAAACAAACCAAATAAAGTATAGAATCTATTATAAATGTGAGCTCTTTCTGAGTATTATGTGGAATCTTCACTACATATAAACTTGCTTACAGTAAGTAGTAGCTTCTTCTTGCAAATGAGGGCTTCATAAACTCGGCAGTAAAAAAAATCGATCCAGTTTGCAATTGTTGGAATGGCAGAAGATTTGCAAACGAATTGAGTGGCATAGTCCACTATCTGTTGTGGATGTATACCAACGTTGTTGGATTTTTGGACTATTTGGTTCAATGAAAACCTTAGTGATCACTCCCTGATTGACATGGATGCTCCCCACCGCCATTGTGACAACTAGAGAAATACATTTCAGAGCTATAGAAAAAGAAAGAACAACAATTGGAGAATGAGGATTGCCTAAGGCAATCAGGGGATAAAGCGGTTGAAAGTGGGCTAGATTTGATTATGGAGGATGTGCTTATCATGGCCAAACAGTGTGTTGAAGCAAAGTAGATAACAAAAATCAAGACACATGAGCAAATTTTGAAATAATAAAAAATTGGTTTTCAGATTTTAAAATCTAAAATCAATAAAATAATAATAAAAAATGATCTTTAAAAAAAAAACTGGACAATTTGCATAACAATCATTTGTTGATCAATTCAATGGAGTTTTCCAGGAATTTGTAGAGATGGAATATCCTCCTCACATAAGCTGCAGTACTAAACCTCTAATACCACAACAATGATAGATGTGCACTTAGACGCACATTTTTATTAATCAAGAAAAGAAATTACATAATAATTTTGCAAGAGTTTACACACACACCCAAACACTCTTGCAATCAGGAGAATGATCTATATATAAGCTCAATGTCCTAACCTATTCTAGTTATGGAATACTTATTAAATTAATAAGTTCCATTTACAATAAATGCAATTCTAACCAATCTACTAACTCTACTCCTAAATTGGAGCCTAAGATGTGACATTATTCTAGATGTCATATCTTTTACAACAATATTCTATTTCTAAGTGTCTCCAATATTTAATTAAATATTGTAAATAAATAAATATTCTATCCTAACTTTGTGAACTATGAATTATGTATTTTGGATCATCTAACAAATCATCCTCTGCTATATTAAT
This sequence comes from Pinus taeda, assembly GCA_000404065.3. Taxonomy (NCBI): domain Eukaryota; kingdom Viridiplantae; phylum Streptophyta; class Pinopsida; order Pinales; family Pinaceae; genus Pinus; species Pinus taeda. Next base: position 349,798 of record APFE030293073.1, on the reverse strand, counting down.
AGATCATCCTATTGAGGTACTATGGTATTGTGTCCTTCTTTTACATCTCGATATTCTAAAGCTTCTTGAGTGCCAGCTTCCTGTGCTCACTATTGTTTTGGAACAAATCTATCAATGCTTCCCATATTTCATATAGATTCTATTTCCCATGGAGATTGGAGACAATATGGTATTGTACTCCCTCTAATATGATCCTCCTCACCTTGGAAACACACTTCTTCTGATTTTCTATATTTTGAGCATCAACCGCTACTGGTTTTGAAATATCATTATCAATGAATTCCTAAAATCCATTATCCTCCAGTATTTCCTACATGCAGTCCTTCCATGCAACATAATTTGAGCTTCCCTCAAAGGGAATACTCGAGCCTTAGTCCATTAAAAGCCATCTTCTAAGTCCTAAAGAAAATCTGCAACCCTGATCTGCAAATTCAAATCTTTTGCAATGACAACTTTGAAATCTCTTCTTTACAATGATTCCAACTCTAATACCATGTAGAAATTAATGTGTAGATTCAAAACTACTCATGAAGTTTACTAAATCACAAGACTTGAAGCTACTCTACTCATTTGCGAAAGTTAATTCACCATCTAAAACAAGAATCACATACATGCAAAAGGAAACATCACACATACACAAAGATTTATCTAGGTGAAAGAAACTGCTCAAAACCCCTTAATCAAAGAATAAAGAAGAAATACAATGCTTTATCAATCCTGAGCAACCTCTACAAGTGTATAGTCCATCCCTCTATTTGACTCACTGAACCTGACCAATGCTTAGCCAATTTCAAGCCTTCCCAAGCTCCTATTTTCTTGCTTTGTCCACTTGGAATTAGGCCCATATTAATTAGGAAATTCCCTCATCTAGACTGCGCAATTCCTTTAAATCAATTCTCTAAATGCATGCACCACATGTACAACTTGGAATAATTTACAAATGATAGTACATTTCCCTTGAACTCCAATCTCAACTGGGTAACTTGAATTATCTGCACACATGAGATAATTTAGGCTAATTTATTAGTTATCTGGATGATCACTCAGTGTGGTTGAAGTTCCACTTCCACAACTTGACCTTCCAATAGTTCCTCCATCAGTTAGAACTAGTTTAACTAACCATAACTCAATTTAACTAAATTACATTGTTACAACTGAAATTAACTCAACCTAGGCTCCTAAAATTTGGAACCCACTGCACACAACTAAACTTCATGCCCGTAACTCAAATTAACTCAGCTAGACTCCTATTTTTTACGAATCAACACTAGTAAATTGAACCTAAACTCATTAACTCGAATTGAGTGATCTTAACTAAGTGACAAGTGCCATGTCACCTCAATTAACTCCTCAAGTTGTCTGCTGATATAGAATTTCAAATTTCCTCAATTTTAATTAAGGAAAAAAATTAAAATGAGTATTTTCTTGTTACATTTTTAATAAATCCTACATGAGTGAGAATGGTTACAACTATGTAGGAAAAGTGCAATAGTAGGAAAGGGTGTGTATTGTTTGCAGTTCATATTTCCAGTGACAAAGGGAAGCATGTTGAGGATGCTGAAGTATTGAAGAGATCTCCTATTTTGCAGCAGTTTTAGGATGTATTTCCAGCAGAGATTTCAGACTTGTTGTCTCATAGGGAAGTGGATTTTTCTATTGAGTTGATGTTGGGAGCAGCACCAACATCTAAGGCACCATACATGATGAGCACTCTAGAGTTGGTGGAATTGAAGTTTCAACTTAAGGAAATGCTTGATAAATGATACATTATGCCAAGTGTGTCACCTTGGGGTGCACCAATATTGTTTTTGAAGAAGAATTATGGTACTCTTAGGTTGTGCATCGATTACAGGGAGTTGAATAAGGTGAATATGAAGAATAGGTATCATTTGTCATGGATTAATGACTTGTTTAATAAGTTGAAGAGAGTAGTATTATTCTCTAAGATTGATTTGAGATCAGGATATCATCAAGTACATGTTAAAGAAGAGGACATCTACAAAACCACATTCCGGACCGGGTATGGGCACTATGAGTTTGTTGTGGTTCCTTTTGGTTTGACTAATTCTCTAGCAAGTTTCCTATGTTTGATGAATAGTTTTTTGGTCCTTATATAGACAAGTTTGTGATAGTATTAATTGATGACATATTGATATATACTAAGAATGAGGAAGATCATGCAGAACATCTAGCAATAGTGTTAAAATTACTAAGAGAGCATTAATTGTATGCCAACCTTAGTAAGTGTAGTTTCTTTTAGATAGAAGTTCATTACTTTGGGCATGTTATTTCCAAAGAAGGTATAGCAGTGGACTTGGAAAATATTAGAGCTATCATGGAATGGGTCCTAGGAATTTGGATGAGGTCAGATCATTCATGAAACTAGAAGATTATTACAAGAAGATCATCAGGAACTTCTCACGGATTGTCTATCCTATTACATCATTGCAGAGAAAAGGAAAGAAGTTTTAATAGAATAAGGAATGTGCAACTAGTTTTGAGCAGTTGAAGTAGTTTCTTACAAATGTCCCAGTCTTGAAGATTGCATATCCAGATAAAGAGTTTGTGGTATGTACAAATTCTTGCAAGAGGGGACTTGGTGGAGTTCTAATGAAGGAAGGAAAAGTAGTATGTTTAGTCAAGGAAGTTGAATGGCCACGAGCAGAACTATGTGACTCATGATATTGAGTTGGAAGCAATCATTCATGCATTGAAGATGTGGAGGCACTATCTTCTGGGCATGCGATTTATTATTATGAGTAATCACAGTGGGTTGATGTACTTGTTTGACCAACCTAATTTGAATGCCAGGCAAGCTATATGGTTAGCTACTCTTAGTGAGTTTGATTTTGAGATCAGGTACATCAAGTGAAAGGAGAATAGGGATACAAATTCTCTTAGCAGAAGAGTGTAGGTGAATCATATTGAAATGGTGATTTCTTATGGGACAGACTTGCAGGAGCAAAAATTCCAGGAAGGAAAATAGGATCACAAGTACCAACAACTTAAGCATAGGTTACAACATCAGTGTATAGATGATAGGGATGAGGAGCATCATCTCAGAGTAGATGGCTTGGTCAAGTTCAGGAACAATATTTCTGTGTCGGATGATGGTGGGCTCAAGAAGCTTATCTTGAGGGAATTTCATGTTAAGTTGTATTCAGGTCACTCGAGATATCAGAAGACATTTCCAACAGTTAAGAAATTCTATCATTGGTTGAATATGAAGAAAGAGGTGGCTGAGTTTGTAGTGTAATGTTTGGATTGTGAACATGTAAAAGCATAGTGTAAGCATCCAAGTAGGTTATTGCAACCAATTTCAATTCTAGAGTGGAAATGGGAATTCATTTCCATGGATTTCATTACAATTTTGTTGAGGAAATGCAAACAACATTATTCCATTATGGTTGTGGTTGATAGGTTAACAAAGGTAGCTCACTTCATTCCAGTGAAGTCTACTAATTCAGCAAGTGAGGTAGCTCAAATTTTCATCAGGGAGATAATGAGATTGCATGGTGTTCCTAAGAAGATTGTATCTAATAGAGATGTCAAGTTCACTTCCAGATTTTGGAAATTGTTGTTTGTAGGTTTGGGGACAGAATTAGCCTTTAGTACAACTTATCATCCATAGACAAATGGACAAACAAAGAGGGTTAACAATATTCTTGAGGACATGTTGTGGATGTAGGTCATACATCAACAAATGAAGTGGGTGTTGGCATTATGATGCATGTGTTATCCTTGATGGAAACTCACTTGTAACAGAACAAGTATATGGCAACTAGATGAATCCACGGGTCAGTTCAGAGGTGAGAGAGTGATGGAACATAATAACAGAATGATGGGACAAAGGTTTACAGATAAGAATCAAAAGTTTGATAAAGATGAATATTTGAATATCTATACGCGGTTTCAGCAGTGCCAACTCACATATACATGCAAGTACAAAGAAGTAAAGTTTCACACAAGCTGGCGCACTAATTTAAAAATACCAAGGGTCCTTACCATGGTATTAGCCCACAATATTGAGTGCAGTAATGGTTACTTGATCCCATCCAAGATTACCACCAACACTAGTGTATTTTTGACTCATGGTATTGGCTAAGGCTCTAACTATATAAGGAGGTGAAGATCAAAGTGCTAAGTGTGCATGTGAAAGGGCTTTTATGAATACTTCAATCTGAAGTATATTTGCATTGTAAGGGCCATAGTTGACACATAGATCTGAAATAATTATGCACTGATGAATACAATGATGGATCAGGATCATGAGACCTGAAATGACTTTCCATTGTATGATCTGCACATGGATTGACTAGATCTAAGTATTGACACATGTTTTTATCTCCAAATATTATGATTTGGGTATTTCTGAAGTTCTGAAGAGTTGCGTAATTTTAGGTCAAAATTTACAAATCTATATGTAGGTTGGTCTCGGTTAAGTCGCGTATACATGCGGGTTCATTTCTTAAAAGTCGTGTACATAAAGGAAGGGTTTTTGTTCATAAATGACTGATCAACCTTATCAGTGTTGTTTTATATGTGTTGTCTATCAATGATGCCCTCATGTTGATCTGGGTTGAGTGATAATGTCTGAAGTAGAACTGATTGAATGATGAAGTTGAATTTGGTTACATGTTGAATGGTTGAAAAGATTATTGATGTTGCTAACTATATGAGGGTTCTATAAACTAATAGAATATTTTAGAATAACTCTGGTCAACTCTATGTTTGATTCAGAATTACAATTTTTTAGTATATTGAGATATGTACGCATGTTTCTCTATAGAAAAGAGCATATACACGCAGGTTGCCTTAAGTGAAGTAGCGTATTGGCATGTGAATGATCAGGGTTGCAATTGATTTTGGGTGTTGATGTAGTGTTCTGAGTTCAATTATGTGTTCTGGTTACAGTGATCTCAATTTTCTTTTTGAATTAAATTGGTGATTTCTTCAGTTAATCTATAAGTTGTGATGTATTAAAGTAGGTGGATCCAGTGTAAAAATTTATGAAACATGGTCCATAGATGTCGCTGAGGGTTGGCTCCTTAAGTGAGGAAGTCGAAGCTTCCTGCTAGTAGTAGCTGGTAATCAGATAAGGGGGTTGGAGCTCCCTTCCAGTAGGAGTTTGAGCATGAGCGAAAGTTATAGCCTTCAGTAGGTGGGTTCCTGCACATGGGCATGAGTCTGCACTAGTACAAGAATGTAAGAAGTTTTTTATAGTAATAAGTATGAAGATTGAGACAAAATCAATGGTGGTTTTCTCCCACATTGGGTTTCCACCTTAAATCTTGGTGTTCATGTGTGTTTCTTATGTGTGATATTTTATTATGTTCTTATTGCACTGCTTACTACTTATCAAATGCCTGATAAATCTCTTACATTCTAGTTTAAGTTTAACAGATAAAGAATTAGTTGTTTCAAAGTTTTACTAAGCATGCGCTAATTTCTTTTACAACAGTCCCGTACATATGTGATTTGGGTTCAGTAAAGTCGCATACATATTTCAGAAAAGAAAATTATTATTGTTAGTTTTTAAAATTTTGATTCACCCCCCCCCCCCCCTCTCATTTTTTTTCTCAATAGAGGGAAGAGTATCTACCACTGGTTTAGTTTTCTTATAATAATGGGTATCGTGATTCTTTGAAGATGAGTTTGTTTGAGGCAGTTTATGGGAAAATTTGTAATATTCCTATCAGTTGGAGTGATCCAATGAACAAGGTACTAATTGGACCAGATATGTTGGCAAAGATGGACCAAGAAATACAGGTTATTAATACGAATTTGAAGGCAACACATGATAGGTAGAAGAGATATGAATACCAACATAGGGTATTTAAGTAGTTTCAGGTTGGGAAACATATGTACTTGCACATCAATCCCAGAAGGAGCTCGATGAGGATTAGATCATGTGCCAAGATGGCACCTCGATAATGTGGGCCTTTCGAGATCCTTGAGAGGATTGGACCTGTGGCCTACCGACTTGCGCTGCCTCCGATAGTGAAAGTACATGATGTTTCCCATGTTTCATTACTTAAGAAGTATGTCGAAGATGTTGATAATGTAACTGACTGATCTATATTGCAGGTGGAACCAAAGGGATAATTCCATCTAGAACCACAATGCATATTGCAGCAAAAACAACTCATGCTCCGAAACAAAGCAATCGAGCAAGTTAAAGTGTAATGGAATCACTTTGGGCCCGTTGAAGCTACATGGAAAATGGATGATTAGATGCAGGCTATGTACCCTTCTGTATTCATCGGTTGAGTGGATGTATTTTAGTATATGTGTTCGGTGTTGTGATGGTTATATGTATATGCATATATATGTTGTAAATACCGCATAGAGATGTGTTATAAAGCTCCAATAAGTGTTATTATGTTCATGTTATGATGGTCATGGTCTCAGTAATATGATATGATGTAAATGCTACATCTAGCTATGTTATAAGGCTCCATGGCCGCATGTGTTTTGTTGGTTTATAAGTATCATTGAACAACGAGGACAATGTTCCCCTAAGGGGGAGGGGTTTGTAACAACCCCTAGTTAATTTTCTATGTAAATAAAATAAGACCAAGGTCATGGGACATGTATTCCAATATGAATGTTGGGAAAAACATAGTGATGGGTATCATTGTTGATTAATTTATGGCCATGGAAATTAGCAAAGACATTGACAAAGGAAAAGTGACAATAATTGACATTTTATTTATGAAAATAAAGGAAAATAGGAGAAAAGGAAGGTGAAGAGACACAAAATTGCATGAAAAGGAAATTGAAAGAAAAGTGAATGACAATGAAGAAAATAAGGCCTCGATAATAAAAGGCTTCTAAGGATCAATTCACAGTTTTTTGTCAATCCAATTTTGGAGCTCTCTCATATTCTCTCATTCTCTCACACTCTTGCACACTTAGAGCATTCTTGGAGCATTCTAGTTTCACTTGGATTTGAGAAGGAAGGCAAAGGATAATAGGTAAGTGCAAGGGAATAGATGGATCAATAATTATAGTTGGATTGCTTTTCACGTAAGAGATTGCATGTGTAATTTCCTTGTTTATTTATGAATACATGGTATATGCATGTGATTATATAGTTATGTGATGTCATTGACATGAAGGATTTCCTAAATTTACAGTGATTTTAGTCTTGCCTTGCCATTTCCTGGATAGCCATGGTGTCGTGGGATATTCCATTTGATTGTTTTCTGATTGGTACTCATTATTCCTTATGGTTGTGGGTCGGAACAAATGATTTTGAAGCCCTGGAACAACTTGGGTTGAGTTACTAGTCCTGGAGCCTAGGTTGGGACAAATGCTCTAGAGCCCTTAGTGGGTTGAGCTACTATTCCTTGGATGATCTGTATTACAAACTTGAAGGTTTATGGAAAATTTGCAAGTAAATTTTTATGTCTTTTAGGTTGGATCAATTTGCAAAAGTACATAAATTAATGGTTTTTTAAACTCCGTTTGTAGCATAAAAACAAAGACAAATATACCATACACAACAACAGAAGACAACAAAATGATAAAGGAGTTCACCACTATTGGGCTACATCTCTTGGTCCAACTTCTAATGTTGGGTCTCTTTCATTAAGTGCTCAGATTTGTGAGTTCATGTATATACAATGCTTAGAATTTATATACAATGATTTTGTGGCGATGCTTCCATGTATATATCATTACATTAAAAAATAAAAAATAAAAATAAAAAAATACAAACTAACTCAATTACACTTTCAACAATTACAAGTAAGTTAACTCCATTTCACTTTACACATACATATATATCCATCTCAATGTATCAATTATTCATTTGAAAACTCAAAATTGGGAGAAAACAAATTCAAGAGGAGAAGGTGACGTGAAGAAACAAACAAGAAAATAAAGAGTTCATCCCATTTATTTGTTTCCTACAAATCAAAGTCGCACCAAAGGAATGATATAATCAACCGATTTGAATTCTGAGGGATAGGTTGACCTGAATTTGCCCCATACAAGTTAATGCACAAGTTCCCATGGAAACAATTCCTATGCCATGTCTCCCATTAGATGTTTATACATAGAACTCTATTGGCCTTACTTTGTGTGCCCAATAATAAATGCTTCCACATTTTTTTAATGCAAATTAGTAATGTTATGTTGTCCTTGTAATCTCGCTAAGACATATAACATGTGTGGTCTACAAATATGATGCTAAAACTTTATTACCAAAAAAATAATTAATCAATAAAAATTCGAAATTCTTCCATGAGAAAGGTGTACTTACTATCTTATCCTCTACATTCAAAATAGATTACATATAACTATTAAATCCAAAATTTTATACAAATCTACATGTACATCCTCAACCTATATAATTAATAGCTTAATTTATAAATGCTACTAGTTGTCTGATTCATATATTACACCAAAGTTACATGCCTTGTCAATTCATTAATATATGTATTTTCTAATTCTTAATACAAGATATATGAGGATGCAGTGTAACTATGGACTCGACCATGAACATATCCAATTTCTATTGATCATAAATTTAATGAATTAAATTATAAATTTATAAATTAGTTAGTAAATATAGTTTTTCAATTTTAAGTTTTTAAATTTATTTAAATTATCAAATTGTAAAATTAATAAAAGTAAATAATTATCATATTTAAAAAAAAAAAATATTAAGCATTTTATTTTTTCTAAATTATTTTTATTTTTATTTTAACTTTTGATAAAGAGAAACATCTTTATGACTTTTTTTAATCATGTTTTAACTATTATATATCATAATATAATTTAGTTTTAATATATTTTTTAGACTTGTAGGACAATTTAGTAAATCTAATGAGAATGTTTACTTTTGCCTAGATTTCAAAGGAGTTACGAGTGATTTTCTAATCTACTTATGTCGGGTTGTTTTCAATAAACTATAAAATTTTATTACTAAAATGAATAAAACACTTAAAATAATGTGAAGTTATATGAAGAAAAAAAAACTCAAAATACATGGTTGTTGAAGTTCATTCAAATTCAAGTTTGGTAATATATATCTTATTTAGAAATTGCATTCTTGTAATTTATTGTAATGTGAGCTCAAATGTATTTTCTTTTAAAAGAGTTTGGTAATAAATCTTCATTATCTTGTCCCTATTGCAATTTGATACAAAGTTTAAAAATCCATTTCAAAAGCTCAATATATGACCAATTTATTCATATTAGCTTTAATTAAACATAGTTAATAACTGTTTGAAATTAGAAAGAATCAAAACAGTGCAGAGTAGAGATTGTTACTGTAAATTACATATTTAAACATTAGAAAATGAATGTTTATTCCTTTTTAATTTATTGTTTTGAATCCAAAGTTTATATAAATTCTAGGTAGGAAAGTTGAACTCACTTATGAAATGATCTTTACTTTACAACATCTCTTCCTATATTAAACTATAAATCCAATTTGTTAATTTTAAATTATTTCATAAGGCCAACTGTGGTCAACCATTGAAAATTTCATGAAAAGCTAATTTGTCTTTACAAACCAAAATAGTGATGGTGAATAAGTACCAACTTTAGTTTCAACTCTCAAACATAAGACCTTTTAGAATTTTCAGGATAAGTGATTAAACATAGTGATAATTTATTCATGGATTGAGAATCAACAATGCATTTTAGAGCTTCAAAAAATGCAACATGTTCTACCATAGATCAACTAGCCTCGCATGGGGTGAGGATACAGAACATGTGTCTAGTAAGTAGGGCTTCAAGCAAATATGTAGTTAAATATAAGTTGGATTTTATAACCCCAACAACTATGATAAAGTTTATGCAAGAAAGTAGATGAAGGAAATGGTAGGGATAACAAAAGGTTGCATGGTTTCTTCCATCACTCTTGAATTAAACTGCCCTATGATCAACACAAAACATGGCAATGATTGCTTCAATCAATGACTTCTATGCATCCAAAAGAATTATATCATTTTATTATTTCCAAGAAAATTGAAGTCTTTTCATCTTACGATGTTGAAGAAATGTTATTTTCTAGAGGATAGGCTTCACTCAGTGCCATGAAGATGAGAAAAATTGTCATTATACAAAAATTATACGCCAAGACAAATATATGTAGCATGTGCATATGTTAAGCCCATAGAGGCTTGAATTAATAGGTTTCTTGCCTCAAATTATGAGAATTGTGGTATTGATAATTTTAATTGGGGTGAAGCTTTGGCTCTTACGGAGCGACAATAGAGTTTATTGATAAAAAATGAGGTAAGTTGAGATTTTTTTTTTAGATATGAAATACTAAATGGAAAATTATTTTAGAAGTTTGTTATTAATGCCAGAATTATAGAAAAGTTGTGCACATAAATGAATACCTTTTCTGCAAAAATTAAAGACTCCATAACTTTGTGGTCAAACTTGTAGGTGCATGTTCCAAATATCCTATTTTCTTGAAGAAACAATCAAGAATACAATTACCTCAAGAAATTTTGTTAAAAGCAAGTCATATGGAAATTCTACTATGGACACAAAAACAATGTTATCTCATTAAATTTAAGTGAACAAAGGGGAAACTAAGGTAGTGTGGTGAAAAAATAGTAGTTGAGTTTATTTCATTATTGGATCCAAGGAAATAGACTTCAAGCAAAGAGGCTTTGGAGAATAATCAAATTTGAAAGCCAGGGGGGTAAATATAATCATTTTAGGATTGTATACAAAACAACAATGTAGGGAATATAGAATATACATGAGAAAAACACTAGATTTGTCTAGTCAAAGTGCTCATCAAACTTTTGATATCATGGCAATTATGGAAGGATCTAATGGGAAATAGGTTAGTACACTAAACTTGTTGAGCTTATTGTATTTTTTAGTTTCAAATCACAATTATTTTTCTATCAATTGTGAATACATTAAGAATGTATCAAGTTTTTGGATAGGATGACAATTTGCCTTTGTTATTTCCTTGTTTCTAGTTTATGTTTCAAAATAAACTCCAACCTGCAAAAATCGTATGCATTAGACCTCCTTAAAGTTATGTTTTGTGTTAAGGTGGTAAAACTTGAACTCATTAATGTATTCAAACTTACTACTTAATTTGGTTCAACATAACCTTGTGGATTCAAGTACAAAATTTTTCAAGAGTTCATGATTTAGATGAATTAATAATAGGATCTTCATAGTCTAGATTCAATCCTTTTGGATTTTTATATATTTGGGTAAAATTTAATTATTCCCATATGTTATCCAACAAGCCATCAAAACTCCACTCCATGTGGCCACTACGAAAAAGAAAATAAAAATCAACATGAACATTTTCTATGTTTAGTCCTCATTTTTGAAAATCTATATAAGCTAAAGCAAATATCATTACGAAATTGTGGCATTATTAAAATAAATGATGAAAAAAGTAGATGGAAGTTACATGAAGGACTTAGAAATGTTAAATGATAGTAATTTTAAGTTTTAAAGGAGACATGCATCTATGCAAGCTTTCACTCAATCCAAATTTTGATGGAACATCCACAAGAAAATCACAAAAGTGTAGGTTGAGTTGTTAGTGTTGAATAGAAAAAAGCAATTCAACCAACAGTATAATGGAGTTCAAAATTTGAGGCCCTACCAGATCAACTCAAGACCCCAGGGCATAAACCAATAAACGTTCGAGGTAAATATGATAATACTTTTATAATATTCTTTATCAATTATACAGTTAACAATTCAAGTGGCCTATACATATAGTAGTGGAAAGACTGTTAACTAGTGGGATGCATAGTTTAAGCCAATCCCTATATAGGAGTGACCTTTGCACTCCCATAATGTATTAACACTATTGTACTTAGTAGTCCCACTAACGTATTTGTAGTCAAGTTTTGGGCATTAATAAGATTATCTTATCTTAAGACTTATACAAGCTCTACATCACATGTAGATATATCAATTATAATAATTTTATGTAGTAAACTTTTTGCAAATGCAAGAGTATTGACCCCCTAGGGTAATGGGAATATGGTTTATAAAGGACCAAGTAGCAATCTAATCTAGCATTTTGTCACTTCTATAAGTGAATACATATATTAACTTTTCCAAAATAAATAAATAAAATAAAATCCTTGGTAAACGTATGAATATTATTTTAAATTGAGAACTTAGGCCCCTTAACAAAATAAATATGTTTTGATAAAATTGATGATAAAAAATGATATTATTGAAAAACCAAACAATAAAGAATCTCACAGGTATTTAGAATGAAAGAGCATGTTAATATATGGATTCGATTAGGAGAACAATGGGAATAAGGGCATGCTAATCTAGGGTTTCATTAAGAGAACAATGGGAATAACTCATTAAAGTTCCATGTAGTGTGCAAAAATATTGACATGCTTCCATATAAAACATCTATTGTCATTAACTAACCTTATTGGGCCATCTAAATTGTGAAAAAAGAAAGTAAGGAATAGAGAAAGGTGTTGCGATTATGAATCACCTAATTGGCTAGTGGTGAGGAAATTTATCCAAAATCTCCAATCCCTTGACAATTATTTGGCTAATCATGTTAACAACATAAATGCAAGACATGTATATGCGACTACCTTATATCACATCTATAAGGTCATCTGCACTTGCATCAGAGTGAAGAGATTTATTAGCATTATGAGTCTTGTATTCTCCACAAATAGTTGTAACAATCTCAAGGTCTAGGTGTATGTTGGCCATAGTAGACGTGAAACTTATTCCACCCTTGTCCTTCTTCATAAATGTCAAATTAGGAGTCTCCCTGTTCAATTTGTGAAACAAAATACCTTCTGGTTAGTAGTTAATTTTTTCCTGCAATAAATCGTCATCAATGATTTTTTGTTTCGTTATTATGGTATTGTTCTATAATGAAAGCTAGTCTTCCCATGTCAACTAGCCAAAATGGGCAAACAAAAATGTTAACTAATCTAAACAAATGAAAAATGATGATTACAATAATAACTCATTGAAATATGAATGACAACTTGCAAGAGTTCTAGATCTCAATGATATATGATTAAATGAATATTATTTAATGCCACTTTAATAATATGTTGGATCTATAGATTTCATTATAACTTTTCTTTTTATACTCGGAATTACAAAAAAAAAAAAAAAATGTGTTTCTTAATGAACTCCAACCTTGCAAAACCACATGCATTGAGCCTAGTAGTCACATATTTTGACTAGATAAAAGGTTACCAATTAAAATAATGTTTATATGTGGATTTCACATAATAAAAACGATAGTCACAAAATATTTTAAGGAAAAACTCAAAATGTAGGAAATAAATGGATTCATCTCTACCTTATTCCAAATCCTTCAATCTACTTTTTTATAATGCACTTGTGAGAAATTGGCTTCATAGCACTAAGAACTATCAAAATACAAATTAAAATTTCTTTTAGTACTAATAACCTAGAATGAATAATACAAAAATAGTTTAATTTTCTTGTTACCTTTTTCAGTCTAGGTTGTCATATAAAAACTAGATTTCTCATAGTAATAATCCTTGGTGAAAATTAACTAGAACTATTAAAGGTCTTGATTAGAGAATGGTATGATTCTTACCTTCCTTCCTCTCCCCTTTCTATCTTTTGCACCTCCAATGATTCCTAAAAGTTCTAGTAACTGTAAAGTGCAATAAAACCCAACATATTACATAGTCAATACAATGCAACTACAAATAGTAAGTCCACTGCATAAAGATAATTCAATGCAAAAGAAGGTGCATTCAAGAAGTTATCATATATATGGTTACTAATTTTCAAATAAACTAAAAGAAAAGAAAAACGTGCTTGAAGCAGTGACATATGGTGTAGAAAAATAGGAAATAATGACAATTAAATATGTAGTCCAAGAGAGGGAACTATTGTATTGTCACACAAAGCTTATGAAGGAATAAAGCATGTCCTCTAAATAGAAAAGAAGAAAATGAAAATACAACAAATGAATAGAATTGGGATATAACTACAATTTTTCACCTCTATAATGAATAACACTGAGAATGCATGTTAGAGTGGTTAATTCATATGAAGCCAACTATAATTTTGAAATTAATTAGTCTAAAAAACAAGAAAAGTTATTAGTAACATTATACTAGTGACTACTTATTTCGATAATCTTGATTAATTAAGTTGGTCTATGCATCACTAAACATCTCCAAAATACCATGACATTATATTGCAAGTATAATAAGAAAATACACAAGCATGAAAATGTTGAAAAAGAAAATGACATAACTTAGAGAAGGTACATGTCAACCTCTTTAGAGGAGTTGACTTTCAACATGATGGAAACCCCACAAGTTCAACACGAGAATAGAAATCTTTAGTAACATCAAAGTCGTCACTAGCACCTCACCCCCCCGCCCCTTCTTTTGTAGGAGGAACAAGGATATTTGGCAATTTTGCCCTTTAATAGGCATTTATGTAGAAAAATTAAAACAAGAAATAAAAATTTTAAGGTGTGATAAAAAAGAATGGTAAAAAAAATATGTTGATCTCAAGGTTGGTGAAATTTCCACACAATTGAATTTTGAGATGTGTGTTGGAAAAGTTAGTTAGGATTATTTATCTATGGTAGATTAAATAATTTGTCTAAAGTGGCTTTGTTGTTCTTTATGTCAAGTTCTCTATTAACCCCAAAATTTGAATAATTTTTATAAAAAAATTATGATGTTTCAAAATCAATTGATGATATTCTTTCTGAAATTTAGGGCCATTCGCATAGGCTAATATGTCAAAATAACTCAAAGGAAGGAAAAGGTACTCTTCAACAACTATGTGTAAGAAAAGAATATTATTACCTTAATGTGAGTAGGAAGGGAGATTAAATGAGCCATGATAATTTGTAGAAGTAATGAATGGAGCCTTGCAAAAGATATGGTATATGGTGAAACTATCCAGTCCTTAGGATTGGTGAAAAACTCATTTCAAGTTTTGTTGTTTTATTACATGGATGCAAAACGAAGTAGAAAAACCTACATTGAAAATAGAAATAATTTTATGTGCCCAATGGAACTAGAGTGTGGTATAAATTTCTAGTATAATAATTTCCTTTGTAGTAGACTTCAAAGTGTGCTTCATGAACAAGAATTTTGAAGAATTGTCATGCTTTACTAGACATACAAGATGTAGAAATGTGTGAAATCCTAAACATAGAATTATAGTATGAAATGCAGAAATGAAACAAGTGAAGAATTTTCTAGCAATCATGTCATACTTAATACATCCTTCCTAACTCACAATTCTTGTAGAACCTTCTTTTCCTCATGCATTTTCCCTTTACTCACATGCCACTTTGGATATTCTAGTAGGTAAAAAATGGTAAGAAAACACATAAAAAATAGATGGAATGAGCAACACATCTAATAAGATCCTCCAATTTTGGTTGCTTTTTCATCTCATTTCAAAAACCACATATTATGAAAGGAACATCCTAGAAGAACCAACGAACTGAGGAAGTGTGTTCAATTGCAATCTCAAATATATGAGTTAGTATAAAATAAATAGTTAATTCAATTCTAAATCCATCTAGTATATGGGCCAAAAGAAACACATAAATTGAGAGGGTGGTTAGAGGGTTTAGTTCCGGTTCTATGTGCCTTTAATGAGGGAATTTCAGGGCAATTTAAGGATTGAAGTGCAGGGGTTGTATGGGACAACTTCAAAGAGGGATGGCTTCTTCTTCTGTTGGCCTACACATGCAAATGGACCACTTTAAACTCAAGTTGAAATGATGATGGAGAAGATTAGGAGGAGGAGGAAATCAGCTGTAGAAGGCTGGGAAACAGAATCTTCAGCCATTAATTTCCAATAAAAATAGGGAAAAATAGGAAGGTGGGATGACAACAACAGAGGGAGTTGTTCGAAGGTTTCAAACTGCATATTAATGGGTATCATACTCTATTCAACAATTGATTCAAGTCTAGGCTACCACAAGTATTGTAAGCTATTTATAAACAGTAGTAAATCTGAAATAGAACAGGTACTAAGTGCATATAAAATAACTAAAGTAAATCTAGAGGTTCACATAGGTACACTCTCCTATCTATCAGTGCAGATAAATCCATTAGCAACCAGAACAATGACAACCTTGATACTATTTTGAGGAAGAAATACATAATGAAATTAAGTTACAAAAAGGGAAAGACTTACTGCCCATAACAAGTTTGGAATCAACAAAGGAAAAAGTTTTATGCTTCAAAGCCCAATAACGAGTCCTTTATTTAGTCCTAAAATCATTAAAACCCCCATTACAAAAAAATAGAATTCAAAGAGGTATTACAGAGATTAGCCCTCTCAGGTCTCTGAATCTCTGTAACAACACTCCCAAACTAGCCCACTGAACCAACACCTCCATGTTACATATCGCTTCAACCCTTTTATAAGAGGAGAAGGTGAGGCTTTCATTAATGTTTACAAAAATCCAAGTCTGAGCCCTCAACTGTCACGCAAGATGAGTTGTTGTGACTCTGTCAAGCTCTACCACACGAAAAGTAATTACAACAGGGTTAAATCCCCCTTCCAAAAAATTCAATCATTAATACAAAGAGGAAGAGGATTGAGAAAGGAAGGAGGAGGTGTCTTGCTGATGTTTTTGTCGAATCCGTTGGGTTTTCCATGTTCTTGTTGTTCTGAGATTCCTTTAGCGGTTTAAGGTAGTTTGATGGACGTTGAGTCATTTCAGTAGTGAGAATGTGTTCGGTGCTGACTGATAAGGCATGATAGGCCATATTTCTCTTGATTATACCCATACTTCATTAATTTCCATCGGTTTCCCACTCGATCTGTGAAAACATGTCTATGTAGTGTTTTATCTTGGTCATAGGATTTTATTTCAAAACAGGCAGACATGTGGCTTTGAATAGGAAAATCAGAGAACAGGTTGGTTATTTCTTTTAAATGAGTCTCAAACCCCCTTTGATAGCCCCTTTTATGAATTTATGCATATGACCACAGGCGAAGACCAAGAGCCCATTTGTAAAGTGCTTAAGAATCTCCATAACATGCGAGGAAGGCTTTTTCCTTATATCACAATGAAACCCTTATTGGTAGATTCCCCAGACCCAAAATATTTATAGATTGTAGCTTATAATTTATTGCATTCGGGAGAAACCCTACATATTGCAATATCAGCCCCTGGTGTGGTCTTTGAACTCTTATAACTCGTTGATCGCCAATTACGATATGCAAGATTGAAAATCACAATCGTCCTTTTGAACCACCGATAAATCTTAAGTCTGAGCCCTAGGGAATGCCAATACGTGTGATTGTGATATCGTTGATAATCCAGACACGGGCCCTTATTAACCAAAATGTGATATTTGCGTGTGGGGGAAATCTCGCAAACCACAATCAACCTTCACCTCCGTTGATAAGTATTTAAGTGAGTGCCTCTTGACTTCACTAATAGCCGATATGTCGATATGCCTCCACTGTCCTGATTGCGACCTCTCTCTTCAACACTTAGCCATTTTTCGCATTTTCATGCTTTTAGGGCTTTGCAAAGGGATTCTTCAAATGAGTTTATCTTTTGATCCAGGAACCTTTTTCTGGACTACTTTATATTGTTGGAAGGCTCTTTCCAAGCACTAGGTCATGGGGGGGGCGGGGGGGGGTGGTCCAATCAAGCTTTGATAGCTTCTAAGATTTAGGAATCATCCTCGAACATCACTGCTATTTGACTTTCTGAAGCAGCTCGTGACTGAATAGTAGTGACTGACAACCTTGGCTCCTTCTGGGGATAATGCCTTATTGGAAAGGTGTTGAGAACCTGCAGACCAACCTTCTTCACCATTGGGCATGGATTTAGTAGTATATGTACTTCAAAAATAAGGAAGATCTCCATAGGACCTATATTTATCTATATACATGCAGAAAACAAAACTAGCAACTAAAAGTAAATGCTGAGTTGGTGATATTATTTATGTACAATCCTACTTCTATACAATGCTAAATTTAGCTAAGTACTAGACCATAAACCTTCACACTACTGAAAAAACACAACCAAAATCAGCATGCACCATGAAAAATTAGTAAGTAAGGGACCTATCACATGCTAGTGAAGTGACCTCTATTGTTGGCTTAAGAATAGGTTCATGTACTTAGCCACAGGGTCATGGAATATACTAGGAATGTTTGTAGCAATTTTGTTTTCACTTACAGTCTGTTGACCAATATCATTTTGGCCAATGTAGCCATAAACATTACCAGCTCCTCAACTTCAGTGTTTCCAAGAAAGACTGGCTCTTGCTCATTTACTGCTCCTTTTTTAATGGGACAATTGTTCTGAAGATCTGCAACGGGCTCTTCATCTTCAGAACTGTAAGAATCATAAATTGGAGGGCCCGTTGAGCAGTTTTGCAGCAACTCTTCTTTGGGCTCTTCATGGAAAGCTTTCTACTGGGGTATTTCCTTGCACTATTTGGTAATTAGTTCCTGTTGCAACTCTATGACAATTTCCTCCTCTTCTGAATCATATGAATCATAAATTGGAGGAGATTGTTGGTTATGCTCTTCAGGTGAAATATTTGCATCATAAACAGGAGCCTCTTTGACTTTTTGAACTTCCCCTAGCTGAAAGAATGGAAGCTCTACCTCACTTGTCTCTTCATCATAAACATATTGATCATAAGAAGGGAAAACATTCAAATCAAAAGAATAAGTGCTTTGAGAGTTGGTTTGCAGATCATAGGTGTTTCTTCCTTCTTCTTCTTGCTCATAAGGCATTGCTTCCTGATGGGAAAGAATGCTTTCTTGGAGAGAAGCTCCACAAGCATCTTCAACATATTCATCTACCTCAGAACTGATTTCTTCATTATAAAGTATGCAACAATCTTCAAACAATGCATTATGGGGGTAAAATCTCTTATAGTAGTTATAGAATGTTGAATGGAAGGATTTCAAGGAAGATATGCTGCCATGAGGTAGTGTTTTAAACGAGATCCTAGCCTTTCCTTCTAAAGATAATTTAAATACCTTCATCTGGACATATTCAAGAAAGATATCATGTTCTTCTTCCATGCAATTGTGAAATTCTTTGAGGTGTTGATTTTCTCAGAGTTCTCACTGAATTTGGGCAAATAGGTGTTCCACTCATGAAATGGAGGGACATGATGAGGAAAACCAACAATAGCAGAGAAATCTAGTGGCGAACATTGGTTGGCCAATGATGCAAGAATGGACATCTTAAATGTTGTAGTATGAGTGAGTATGAGGTTATTTGAAAGGCCAGGATTGATCCAGGTGGATATTGGTGGTCACCTTCCTATTCCACTTGGACTTCCAACACTGTCTCTTTTAGTTTTTTGGTTTCCTTAATTATAGCACAATTTACTATTTTTGGTAGTGTTTTGAGTCCTGAACTTCCGGAGCCGTTATGAGGCCCTAAACGACAGTTTTAGAGAAAATGGAGACACTGAAAACGTGCCAAATTGTCTTGCCTATTTATTTTTGGCCTTCTCTTTGAGACCTTTGAAACAAGGTATTATGATTGCCAAACAGAGATCGTATGCCAAAGTTACGACCCCAGGAATTTGATGTACCAATTTACCCAAACTGGGCCCACAGTTTTGGCACTTCATCTCCTAGGGTTAGGTTTTTGGATATTTAGGTTTCTCCATTGTTTCTCAATAATAAATAGGCCTTTGAGCCTCATTATAACACATTTCAGAGGCATATAGCCACAACATCTCTTCTCAAAGATAAGCTAACATCACCCAAGCTAGTTTATTTCCACTTCTGTTTGTAAGCATATTTCAGTATTTTACATTAATGAAATGAAGTATTATTTCTGTTGCATCACTGTATTTATGGTTATGTTTATAATTTGTTTCATTCCTGTTTAAACTTGGATCAAGGATGATTAGAATAGAGATCTGGACATTGGAGTTGCCAGGATATTTACCATAGATTTGACAGTGGAGTCGCCAAGGTGAGAGATCTTCAACCCACACTTCCTATGCTCACCTATCAGAGGAAGTGAAATGTTTTGTCGTACCTAGGGAAAAATATTCTAATCTGCATCCCCGGAAAGGGCAGTAGAAAGATGTTGTGGCTAAATCTTGCACCTACAACACAAGTGCAGCAGGAGGCAAGGAAATATCCCTAGAGACAGCCTATGGGTTGATTATAGACCAATTCCTAGGACAACTTGGGTAGAGGAGTGCTTGTGAGATGTTTCAAAAGGGGTGTGAAATGCTCCAATTGTCATGAAATTGCGATGGCGGTCAAAGGGTTTAGTTCTGGTTCTATGTGCCTTTAATGAGGGAATTTTAGGCTAATTTAAGAATTTAAGTGCAGGGGATGTATGGGACAAATTCAAAGAGGGATGGATTCTTGTTTTGTTGGCCTACACATGGAAATGGAACAGTTTAAACAAAAGTTGAAATGATGATGGAGAAGAGTAGGAGAAGGAGGAAATCAGTTGCAGAAGGCTTAGAAGTAGAATCTTCAGCCACTAATTTCCAATAGAAATATGGAAGAATAGGAAGGTGGGATGACAACAATAGAGGGAGTTGTTCAAAGGTTTCAAACTGCATATTAATGGGTATCATACTTTGTTCAATAGTTGAGGCAAGTCTGGGCTACCATAGGTACTGTAATCTATTTATAAACACTATTAAATCTGAAATAGAACAGGTACTAAGTGCATATAAAATAACTGAATTAAATCTAGAATTTCACACATGTAAACTCTCCTATCTACCAGCGCAAATAAATCCATTAGCAAGCAAAACAATGACAACATCCTTGATACTATTTTGAGGAAGAAATACATAAAGAAATGAAGTTACAAAAAGGGAAAGACTTACTTCCCATAACAAGTTTGGAATCAACAGAGGAAAGATATATTGCTTTAAAGACCAATAACCAATCGTTTATTCAGTCCTAAAATCATTGAAACCTACATTACAAATAGATAGAATTCAAAGCGGTATTACAGAGATTAGCTCTCTCATGTCTCAGAATCTCTCTAACAACACTCCCAAACCAACCCACCAAACCAACCCCTCCATGTTACATATCGCTTCGACCCTTTTATAAGAGGAGAACGGGAGTCTTTCATTAATGTTTACAAAATCCAATTCTGAGCCCTCAACTATCACACAAGACGAGTTGTTGCAGCTCTATCAAGATTTCCCCCCCGAAAATTAATTACAACAGGGTTAAATACCCATTTCGAAAAATTCAATCATTAATACAAAGAGGAAGAGAATTGAGAAAGGAAGGAGGAGGTGTCTTGCTGATGTTTCAGTGGAAGCCACTTGTTAAGCCACATTCATATTGTTCTGAGCTTCCTTCGGTAGTTTAAGGTGGTTTGATGGATGTTGAGTAATTTTAGCAGTGAAAATCCATTCAGCGCTAACTAATAAGGCATGACAGGCCGTCTTTCTCTTGATTATGCCCATACTTCATTAATTTCTAGCTGTCGCCCCCTCGATCTATGAAAATATCTTTGTGCAGTGTTTTATCTGGGTCACAGGCTTTTAACTGAAAACAAGTAGACGGGCAGCTTTGAATAGGAAAATCGGCAAGCAAGCTGGTTTTTTATTTTAAATGAGTCTCAGGCCCCCTTTGATAGCCCCTTTTGTGAATTTCGACATATGACCACAGGTGGAGACCAAGAGCCCATTTGTAAAGTGCTTAAGGATCTCCATAACATGCGAGGAAGGCTTTTTCCTTATATCACAATGAAACCCTTATTGGCGGATTCCTCGGACCAGAAATATTTATATATTGCATCTTATAATTTATCACATCCGGGAGAAACCCTACATATCGCAATATCACCCCCCGCTATGGTCTTTGAACTCTTATAACTCGCCGATTGCGATATGCGGCATTGCAAATCACAATCGGCCTTCCGAACCACCGATAAAACTTAAGTCTAAGCCCTAGGGAATGCCGACATGCATGATTGCAATATCTTCGATAATCCAGATGAAGGGCCCTTATTAACCAAACTTTGATCTTTTATCGCGTCTGGGAGAAATCTCGCAAATCGCAATCGGCCTTTGCCTTCATAGATAAGTCTTTAAGTGAATTACTCTTCACTTCATTGATAGTCGATATGTCGATATGCCTCCAATATCCCAATTGTGATCTCTCTCTCCAACACTTAGCCATATTTCTCATTTTCATGCTTTCAAGGATTTCCAAAGGGATTCTTCATATGAGTGTATCTTTTGATCTAGGAACCCTTTTCTGGACTTATTTATACCGTTGGAAAGATATTTTCGAGAAGTAGGCCATGGGGGGGTTCAATCAAGCTTTGATAGCTTCTAAGACTCGAGAATCAGCCTCGAACATCACTTCTATTTGAGTTTCTGAAGCAGCTGGTGACTGAATAGTAGTGAGTGGCAACATGCTCATTCGCTGAAGAGTCCTGCCACGTTGTTACACAATAATTTTTAACTGTCCTTGTACTCCCTATTCGTTCATCTTTGGGCACCTCTATAGTAAAACCTGTGTACTTCCCTATCACGAAGAACATCTCTCTGAGTCTCTTTCCATCTGCAAAGCATTTTCCCTTTACATCATTTCTAGAGATACTTCCTTTAAACCTAGTTTTAAAGGTCGGCATTATCCCTCAGTTTCTTCCCCACATCGATTTGCTGAGAATAACACTAAGCCCCATGCTGATCAGTGTGGTTATCCCTTGATTACCTTTGTCGATCCTCTTTTGTAAAGTTTTTAAAAATGGAGTTGAAGCTTCCAACTTTAGAAGCTTCGTGAACGAAATTCTAGTAAATGGTTAGTCAAGATAGAGCCGAGAGAGACTATTTGGGCTACTTTCCCCTATTAAAATGGAACTAACCCAAGAGATAAGGCTCCTTCCCATCATAAGAGGAAGCATATCCCCTCTCTCATGCCTATATAAACTTCTCCTATTCCAACCTCAACTGGCTTATGGAAGGGCTAGAATAATATGAAAAAGCTTTCTAATCTTAGCTCTTAGTTTATGTTTGTTAAGAGCTTGTTAAAGGGAGAATAGCTTGTAGAATGTTTTAGTGTGAACAAGGAGAAAGAGACCTTAAACTCCCATGATTGAGGTGTTCAAGGAGTTTCTAGAAAGATGCTTAGGATCCAGACCCATCAAAGAAAACCTGCAACGCTAAGGCGAAGGTTGTACTTTCCTTTTTGTCATATTAATACAACTGATATTTTGTTTCCTATATCAATTGTAATATTGCATTTGGTATCTTAAGACTCCTTAGCCTCTTAAGTAGATTGAACTCTATTATATGCTATCATGTGTGCTTTAGTTTATTGTCTATTTGTTTTAGGTGCTTGATTGACATTAAGGGGCTGATTGTTGAAGCAAAGACACAAGGACTTCATCAAACAATGATAAGTGATACAAGAGGTAGGATCTTATCCATTCTCAATCTAAGGAACTTATGTTATATTTTCTTGTTTGTGGCTAGACCCTCTCCCCTAGGCTAGAGGGATTGTCTCTTTCTTCAGAGAGAATATTCCTACACCACAAATTGGTGACTCCGCTAGGGATGCCACCCTTCTCTTTGGATTTTTCTTCATCTTGTGGTTTTGTGACGACTTTTGTCTTATCACCATTTCTCCTTTGTTTTCTGAATATGACACCATTTGCAGTCTTTGATTTTGAATTTAGAATAGCTAGTCTGTATGTGGTTTGAGAAAAAAAAATATTTTTATTTGAATCCCTCGATCAACACTATTATTTTGCTGACAATCGCACTAACTAGCACTAGTTCTGCTTAAACAATCACGTCATGTCCCTTTATGGTGCTTTCTTCCTGTTAAACAGTCACATCGATTCCTATAGGTTGAAATCAGAGTTCCTTTTAAACCATGTGCCAGTGTTTCTTTCCCTTCTAGATTCTGTTTCTTGGCCTTTCTATGTCTATTCTCCCTGTGAACTAATATTACTAGGATGATTTGTTTGCTAGGTTTGATTGGTTGATTGCCTTCAAGTTTCATTACTTGATTTTTTGAGTTTTTGGATGGTTTCTATGACCCTAGGACATCTAGGTCAATTTCTGTTCATTTGTTAATTCACTCATTGTTTCAAGTTTTTGATTTGTTGCTTCATTTAATCCATCTTTCAATCGCACCATCTTCATTGTTTCATTTTCAATGGAATGAGTGTAAGATTCTCATTTGTTCTCTTATTTGGAGTGTCTCTTTTCTATTTATGAGCATATATTACATTGCTTTGTTTGTCGACTGAAGCATTTATGTGTTTGGTTTGTTTGATTCAGGGAAGAGTTTGCTTTTAGTTTCATTTATAATTCCTTGGATTGATTGATGCTTGTTTGTTCGGAATTGTGAATTTTTCATTAAAAATTCTCTATGTGAAAGATTCATTTTTCATTTTATGAAAAGAAGAACATCATTCTAGTTTACTTAAGTGAAAATATTGCATTAGTAGCGTTATTGAGAAACCATAATTGCATCATCATAAGCATTGGAAATGAAATGAAACTTCTATTGTTGTTAAGGGAAGATTAAGTTCATTTAGGACATGTATTAGTGAAAGATTTCATTCTTTGATTGTCACATTGATTGTGTGCTCTATGTCCCTCAATCAGTGTTAACTTTCATCAAAAAAATATTTATTTTCTCATACAACTACATATAGGAGATTTTCAGATGACAGTGGTAGGACCTTGGAATTGAAACGTAATTCAAGATGAACTGTTAAAATTTATTGAATTAACCCAAGGAAGCATTGAAACTTAATGCTAACATTTAGTGTTCTAGGCTAGAGACGTGTTCCGGTGACTTTAAACCTAGTAGATGTCGTTAACTTTAGACAACGGTAGTAAGGACTTGTGCTCCCCATACTGTCGTGTATATAAAGGAAGACCCCTATAGGTTTCCATCCTTTTTCCATAGGAAGTGGAGTCTACCACCTTGTAAATGTGATACACCGAATGCAGCATTCAGGGAGATAACCTGCTCATACGTTTTGGTTCGCCGGGAGGTATTCTACAATTCACAATAACCTAGTAATCATTTTGCCTAGATTATCCTAAGCAGTCATTTTGATCTTTTTTTACTCTTTAAATTTGAAAATATCATTGATCACTTGTCCTTTCAAGATCGTTAACTTTGAAAGTGACCAGAGTCACCTTTCACTCTTTTCTCGACTCTTAAAATATGAAAAGGCAAAGTTTTGTTTTAGTGCCTTAAAATTAACTACCCATGAAATATTCCTGGTTAAAGTTATCTTCCTTAGTAATTTTTTAGGGTCAATTCCAATGGCAATATTTCCAGGGTCCACTAGTCAAGGATTTACCTTGGATGGGAATCTTGGTCCTTTTCCTTCTTTTGGAAACATTGGTGCTCCTTATATGGCAACGTTGTCCCTTCCTGGGTTAACTATTGGTTTACCTGTCTGGTTATTTTCAACCTCGGTGGTCCCGAGTGTCCCAACTCCTACCCAGCCATCTCCTTCATTTGAATCACATCACGATGATTCTAAGGATGACCTCTCACCTTCTTCATCCAGTAACCAGGAGGCTAAGAAGAAGAAGTCAGATAAGGGAGAGGCCAACCATGCAGCTATTGCTCCAAATGCACTTCCTGTCAACAAACCTTCTTATCCTTTGCGGAAGGTAAAATTTCCTTGCAGGCTATGTGAGGGTGACCATATCTTTTTAGACTGTAATGGTATTCCCAGAGTCTTAGAGGTATGGTCTCAAGACCTGAATCAACCATCCCCATTGACCTCTGGAGATCATTTCGATGCTACGCCTTCAGCTAATGATGGTAAGAAGAAAGGGAAGATTAGATTCCCTTGTAGGTTATGTGAAGGGAAGAATCTTCTTCACCTTTGCCCTCTTATGGACAAAGCTTCCAAAATTTTGGAAAACCTTATAGCTCCTCAAGCCAACTCCCTATTGGTTATCAGAGACTTTCTTCTAACCCTCTCCTAGTTAGTAAAGAGATTGACTTGGATTCATCTCTTGCTCATCCTGCTCTTCCTAAGCATGACTCTCTTTTGTTTATTCCCGACCAACCATTGGTTGAAAGAATGTTGACTTAGCTCCACCTTCAGTTGTTCACTCTATTCCTGAAGAGAGTAGTGATCATACTGCTCATGTTCTTCTCATCTGCTCAGATTGTTATGAATCGAAGAGTGGCCCTCCCATCCCAGTTGTTCTATAGAGTCCTTCTCCTATTCCTGTAAAGCATGGGGGCAATCATATGATACCCCCACCAAGTAGTTTTGTCATTTCTTTTTATTGGAGCCCATTGACTACTTTTCGTCTTCCATCTTATATGCCTTTCCAGATCAAAATACAAATAATATGGTAGTACATGACACTATATTAGATGAAGGCACATCTATTAGCATCATGTCTTCTACTACTTGGAAAGCTTTGGGTTCCCAATGGCTTGTGCCTATCACCTAGAATATGTTGGTTTTCAACGGAAAAACCAATCAGCCCTTAGGGATCCTTCTAAAGTTCCCTATTACTTTGGGAGGAAAGATTGTCTATATAGATGTGATGGTAGTCCAAGGTCCCTTAGATTTCAATCTTCTCCTTGGAAGTAACTATATTTATGTTATCAAAGCTCTTGTTTCTTCGCTTTTCCATGTGGTTTGTTTTCCACACGAAGGGAGAATAGTGACCATTGATGAATTGTCGTTTATTGGTCACCAGGTGCCTCCTTTGCAACCATCATCCCCTATTGGCTCTTGTTTGCAAGCAGTACCTAACCCGCCACAGGTCAATTATGTGGCTACATGTTCCATATCCACATTTGATGATGATCATATAGATGGTATAGTACATTATGTACTAGGGGCACTAGAACTTCATCTATCATTAGTACCCATTGACATGTATTCCTCCCAGAGCATGGTTCTCCTGTCTAGTGAGGACCTCTTGAGAGACATGTTCTCGTATTGTCCATGAATAGGAGTCCAGATCATAGTTCCTTTTCTTGTGTCAAGCTTGTTAAAAAATGAAACAAGGGCTACGGAGCATAGTTCCTTGTCTTGTGTCAAGCTCCTTAGAAAATGAAAGAAGGAGTTCATGAGCATAGTTCCTTGTCTTGTGTCAAGCTCGTTAAAAAATGAATCGAGGAGCACAAGGATAGTTCTTTTTCTATGTCAACCTCATTAAAAAATGAAACAGAGTGCGAGGATAGTTTTTTCCTGTATCAACCTCGTTAAAAAATGAATCAGATTTCGTGATCCGGATTTAAACAGGAAACAACAAATTACAGAGATAACCATAAACATAGAGATGCAATGGAAATAATACTTCATTTCATTAATGTAGAATACTGAAATATGCTTACAAACAATAATGGAAATAAACCAGCTAGGGTGGCGGTAGCTTATCTCTGAGAAGAAATGTATTGGCTGCATGCCTCTAAACTGTGTTACAATGAGGCTCGAAGGCCTATTTATTGTTGAGAAACAATGGAAAACCCTAAACATCCAAAAACCTCACCCTAGAAGATGAAACACCAAACTATGGGCCTTGTTTGGGTAAATTGGTACATCAACTTCCCGAGGTCGTAACTTTGGCATATGATCTTCATTTGATGCACACAATATCTCGTTAGAAATATCTATCCGAGAACTACAACTATGAAGAGCAAAACCATGTTGCTCCCGATTTTCCTAAAAAACGTCATTTAGGGCCTCAAAACGGCTCCGGAAGTTCACGACCCGATAAACTACTAAACCTAGTAAATTGTGCTACCATTAAGGAAACTGAAAAGCGGAAAGAAATAATGGTGGGGGTCCAAGTGGACTTGGCAAGTGGTCGTCAATATCCACCTGGATCATTCCTTCCCCCTTAGGAAGCAATGGTCCCCATTCCGTTGAGTTCCTCCATGAGATGAGGAAACTTTTGTTGAACTTGGTCCCTCGTGAGCCACTTGCCCTGGTGAAGGAGTTGGTCTGCTTTGACAACTCGATACAGTTGGATATTCTGCTGGCGAGTGTGCTTGATCTTTGTGTCCGTGATTTGATCAGTTGTAGCTCATTCCATGAAATTTGGATTTAACTCTGTGGGTGTGAGCTATTATTCAATGTCAGATGCGTTTAGTAATGGTGGAAAGTATGGCCGAAGGCAGTCCACATTGAACACTGGATGCAAGCCATTGTAAGGGGGAATGTTGAGCTCAAATGCATTGTCTCCCATAACCTTGGTAATGGTGTAAGGAACATATCGGAGTGGTCTGAGTTTTCGATAGGCTCAGGTAAGGCATTCCTTTTGCAAATGCAATTAGACTTTATCGCCCACCTGAAACTTGTTTGGCACCTGATGTTGATCATGTCGCTACTTGTACTTGGCATTTGATTTCTCCAAAATGTCATGAACTTGCTGGTGAATATGTTGGATGTGCTCAATGAAGTTGTTTGCCTTATCTGTTTTAGACTGGACATGAGCCGAATTTGCATGAGTATCTGCAAATAGCATGGCCACATCAATGGGACATAGTGGCTGGAATTCCAAGCCCACTTGGAAAGGGTTGTGGCCAGTCGAGCTGTGGAGAGCCCGGTTGTAGCTGTGTTGAACATAAGGGAGGCTCTCGTCCCATGTGCATGGATGCTTTGAGCTGTACATGGGCAAAATGTGTACGATCATCCTATTAATAACCTCTATCTAGCCATCAGTTTGAGGATGGAAGGATGTGGACTTAGTGAGTTTGGTGTCCAACATCGACTAGAGATAGGACCAAAACGTACTGAGGAACCTGCTGTCCCGATCTCAGACGATAGACTGTGGGATCCCAAAGTGTACCCACACTCGTTCAAAGAAGAGTTTAGTAGTGGCTTCTGCTATGATATTCTTCTTGTAGGCTACCATAATGGCCATCTTCGAGAACCTATCGACAACCAAAAAAACACAATCATTTCCATGCTTAGTGGAAGGAAGGCCTGACATTTAATCCATGGAGATGGATTCCGAAGGTTGACTAGGGGTAGGCAGCGAGGTATAGAGTCTTTGCTTCTTGATGGGTGGTTTGGCAATGGCACAGGCAGTGCATGATCTGATGTACTTCTTGACATCCTGTCAAAGATTCGGCCAACAGCAATACTTCTACAGTACTGCCACTGTTTTCTCGACCCCAAAATGCCCAGCAGCCCGACATTAGTCTGCTTCCCAAATCATCTTGGCACGCTCGCTTGAAGGAACACAAAGGTAGCCCAAGTGGCATAATAGGGCATCATGGAGGTGAAAATCTGGAACATGCTGAACCTCTAAGAGTGTCTAGTATGTCTGGCCAAATTCTGGGTCACTTTTGTAGAGAAGTGGCCAATTAGAAGTCTTGTGCCCACAAGAGTTGAGCATGGTGGTTAACGCCATGATCGGCGGTCGCTTGAGGCAATCTGCAACATTATTGGTGCTACCCTTCTTATACTTGATATTCAAATGGAACTGTTGTAGGTTTGTGGACCACTTATGATGGTGATCATTCTGTAATTTCCCTTGGGTCTGTATGAACTGCAGGGGTTGGTGGTCTATGTGGATGACCATTTCCTTCCCCAAAATGTAATGCTTCCATTGTCAGTAGACCTGCACAATGGAATACATCTCTTTGTCATAAGTGGGATACTTTCGTACTGTGTCTGAAAGTGTCTCACGGTGATATGCCACTAGATGCCCATGTTGAGTAAGGACTTCCCACATAGTCAGAGGCATCTGTCTTGACCTCAAATGGTTGTTGCAAGTCTGGTAATGCAAGCACTGGTGTCGGGCAGAGGCGATCTTTCAACTCTCACCAAGCATAACATCATGGTTGCCTTCACACCCCTAACACCATCAAAAACATGCTAGATTCTGCTAAAGACCTAATAGATCCAAAAAATCACAAAGGAGTATACTTGGTTCCCTGCTCATGTGGAAAAGTATACATAGGTGAAACAAGGAGATCCTTTGGCATAAGATTAAAAGAACACATTAATGATATTTCAAGACACAGGTCGGAAAAATCAGGTCTGGCAGAGCATGCTTGTTCTTCCTCACACTATATTTGCATGGAACAAGCAAAATTAGTTCACAAGGAATACCATTATTTAAAAAGAAGGGTGAAAGAGGCAATTGAAATCGAAAATATATATAAAACTAATTAATTAATTAAAATAAATAAATACTTATATAAAGTAAATTAATAAATAATCAACTAGTCATTTGTAAGCTAACAATAAAAAGAAAACATTAAAAATTTCTTTCAAATTAACTATTAATAAGCTCCGTAATGTCGTGCTCCTCTTCTCAAAGTACAAATCTCATTTCCCTAATGATGGACTCACTAAGCTAGTCCGAATCGTTGGTTTCAAAACTGTTCATAGGTTTTTTCCACAAAATTTAAAATTCTGGTAGCCTGTATGGACTCTCTCTTTAACACCATTAAGTCCCACCATGGAAGGGACATAATGAACAATGCTCTAAATTTTGAGAAAATGAGAATTTCCAGAGCTAGAAATCTTTCAAATCTCATATTTCGAAACAATGTAGAGATGAAAACCTCACTCCAAATTTCGCAAAATGCAACCATCCCCTTAAACGTGGTCAGAACATTTATGTCTTTAATAATCTTAGTAAAACCCTCATCAAAATTGAAATCAAATTCACCAGATTTTGATTAATTAAAATATCTGAAAAAAATTCTAAGATTACATCTCCAGCTAGCATCAGCTCTTCGTTTTGATCTCTGGCAGCACTTAGATTCTGGACTATACCATAGCAAAGAAAACCAAAAAACTTATAACCCTCAGAAAAACTAACTTCAACAATAACGCCAAAGACATATTTATGAATCGTTCTACAACTCAGACATAGAAAAAAGGCCATAAATTCGACTACGTAGACCAACACAATGCTCCCAGCACACATTACGATGCCACCATCACTCATTTGGATAGTCTAAAGACAACGAAGGTTGAATCTATTATCGCAAAAAATAGCAACGACCAGCAACGTGTTCCATTCACCATTCATTCAAGGTGCTCTACCCAACAACACGTAGAAAGAAAGTGATAAAATAATGCATTATGATACCACCATTGCACATGAGGATAGCCTGACAGCACAGGTTACAGTCACAGAAGTCAAAAAACTGGACAGTCAGACAGCGAAAACTGAATCTAATATAACAAAAGATGGCAACGATTGTACTGGCCAACACCACTCCAGCAATACGCAGAAGGAAAATAATGAACTTGATTACACTAGCCAACACAATGTCACGCAGTACAGTGCAACCAGTACGCATTTGGATAGCCTGACAGCACAGGTTGTTACCAATAGCATGGAAGATACACTCACTACGCTGCAGAACAGCCAAACAATGTAGGAGGAAACGAATAATGTAGAAGATACTCTCAACGCGCAGAAAGAAAGCAACGATTATATGGTCCAATACCGTGCTCCCATGAGACAACACGCTCTCTCCAAAAATCCATCCCACACTCAGGTTTCAGCGCAAGTTGAAACCATCCATTCCCCTTGCAACCTTTATGGGCAGGAAAAATCCAGCGACAACAACTCAAGACGGTCAACGGTAATCAACCTCTCAAATATGACATTAGATTTTACCCTGAAATCACTGCTAGAAAAAGGCCTAAACTTTGCTTTGTCTCTAGCCAAAATTTCTGTGAATGACATCATAAGCAACATTGAGGCCATCATCAAAGACACAGATCAATATGTGGCAGAAGAAATAAGACAGGATGTTGCCAGAATTCTCAGAAATGCCAGACCTCCTCCTAGAAACATCTCCAAAGAAGAATCCACAACTTTAAGAAACATCAAGAAAAACAAGGACATCATAATCTTAAAAGCAAACAAAGGAATGCCACTGTTATTATGAATAGGAAAGATTATGATAATAAGATGGAAGAACACCTTAACAAAAGTGGTTTCTATAGAATTCTTAACAAGGACCCTAGCAACAAAATCCTTCACCTAATTAGTAACAAAATAAAAAACTCCTCTCTTGATTCTACTATTAAGAACAAGTTAATACCCAATAACGCCATCATCCCTAGAATATATGGGGTGCCCAAAATCCATAAATCTGGAATTCCATTAAGACCCATTGTGAACACTATAGGTTCACCCACCTATTGGTTAGCAAAATACCTTGCTAACAAACTTAGACCTTTATCCGGAAACACTCCCTCTTACATCAAAGATTCCACTTCATTCATAGAATGGATTAAAAACCTTGAGATTGGCGACATTGATCTCCTGGTTAGCTTTGACGTAGTGTCTCTCTACACTATGATTCCAGTAGATGAAGCCATAGAAGTATTGAAGAAAATCACAGACCATGAAACTATGGAACTAGTAGGCATTTGCCTTAAATCTTCATACTTCAGTTTCAAAGGTAAAATCTATGAGAAAACTCATGGAGTTGCCATGGGTTCTCCTTTATCACCATTGATTGCCAACTTATACATGGAACATTTTGAACAAATGGCTCTTAAATCTTTCCTCTTTACCCTTGATGAGTGGAAAATATATGTAGATGACATTTTCACTAAATGGAGCCATGGTCTAGATAAGCTTAACGAATTTTTGTCACACATAAATAGCCTCTCTGAACACATTAAATTCACTATTGATATCGAAAAAGACAACTAAATCCCCTTTCTAGATGTCCTCCTTATCAAGAAAAATGGCAAACTAAGCCACCAGGTCTTCAGGAAACAAACTCACACTGACAAATATCTTCACTCAAATTCCCACCACCATCCGAAGCAAAAAGTTGGTGTCATCAAAACCCTAGTTATCAGAGCTTCTAGAATCTCAGACCCTGAACATTTAGAAGAAGAACTTAACCATCTCTTCAAGGTCTTTATAAACAATGGCTATCAAAAAAAAATTATCCAAAAAATAATCAATGAATCCACAACCAATACCCAAAAAAGAAAAACTGTTGAAAACCCTAGAATCTCCCTACCCTATATAAAAGGAACCACTAACAAAATTGCCAAAATTCTCACCAAGTATAACATCATGGTTGCCTTCACACCCCTAACACCATCAAAAACATGCTAGATTCTGCTAAAGACCTAATAGACCCAAAAAATCACAAAGGAGTATACTCGGTTCCCTGCTCATGTGGCAAAGTATACATAGGTGAAACAGGGAGATCCTTTGGCATAAGATTAAAAGAACACATTAATAATATTTCAATAAATAGGTTCGGAAAAATCAGGTCTCGCAGAGCATGCTTGTTCTTCCTCACACTATATTTGCATGGAACAAGAAAAATTAATTCACAAGGAAGACCATTATTTAAAAAGAAGGGTGAAAGAGGCAATTGAAATCGAAAATATATATAAAACTAATAAATTAATTTTAAAAAAATCAATTAATTAATATATCATATTATATATATTATATTTATTTATATATAATAATAATATATATATATAAATATATATATATATATATATATATATGATATATATATATAATATAATATAAAAAAATAAAAAAAAATAAATAAACATAAAAAATAAAATAAAATAAAATAAATAAATAATATAATAATAATAATAATATGAAATAAATAAATAAATACTTATATAATTTAAATTAATAAATAATCAACTAGTCATTTGTAAGCCGACAATAAAAAGAAAACATTAAAAATTTCTTTCAAATTAACTATTAATAAGCTCCATAATGTCGTGCTCCCTCTTCTCAAAGTACAAATCTCATTGCCCTAATAATGGACTCACTAAGCTAGCCCGAAACGTTGGTTTCAAAACTGTTCACATGTTTTTTCCACAAAATTAAAACTCTGTGAATGTCTTCTGTTGAGATTCAGACCAAAATAATTTTGCTTTCACTCCTCCCTTGGTGACTTGACTCAAGGGCCAAGTGATATGAGAAAATACCAGCACAAACCTACGATAGAAGTTGGCAAGACCTAGAAAGTTGCAGAGCTCTATCAGAGTGGTTGGAGATGGCCAATCCCGAATGACTTGGATCTTGACTGGATCCACATGCACCCCCTGTTCATCAATAATATATCCTAGATACTGAACCTGGGTTATGCCAAAAGCGCATTTCTCCAAGTTAGCACATAACTTGTGTTGCTGCAATGTTTGGAGAACCTGTCGGATGTGGTGGAGGTGCTCTTCCCAACTCTGGTTGAAGATTAGGATATCATCCAAGTATACCACTACAAATGTGTTGGTGAATGGCCATAATATGTCATCCATTAGCCTCATGAAGGTTGCAAGAGCATTCATCAATCCGAAAGGCATAACCAACCATTCGAAAAGGCCCTCCTTAGCTTTGAAGGCAGTCTTCCACACATCGGAGGGTTCGATTGGTACCTAGTGATATATTGACTTCAAAATGATCTTGCTGAAGTATTTTTCCCCCTTCAGTTGGTCCAGGAGGTCATCAATCCATGGAATCAGGTACCTATTATGGACAGTGATCTTGTTCAGCACCCAATAGTCAATACAGAGTCCCCAAGTCCCATCCTTCTTTTGTAACAACACGATCGGGCTCCCACAGGGCGATGAACTCGGACAGATGTGACCTTTATGTAGTAGCTCCTCAATCTACCTCTTGATTTCATCGTTCTCTAGAACTGAGCGCGGATGGATTGGTCCATTGGGTAGCGGCACACCTAGGGTCAGATCGATGGAGTGCTTGACCTGATAGTGCAGAGGAACCCCTCCAGTGGAGGTGAAGATGTCCTCGTACTCCTCCATGACCTTGTCCATCTGTAGTTGTCGTGCAGAGGAGCCCTGTCTAGAGGTCGCGGCCATCATCTTCTTCTTCCCTTGAGGGCGTATCACTAGGAAAAAAAATTTCTCGATTTTGGAAATGATCTTATTGCGTTGTTCTGCAATAACCAAAGAGATGGCAGTAGGCGGTGCTACCTCCGGTATCCTATACAACTTATTTCCCAAAGTAACAATAATAGCACGGGGCCTTGATTCATACATAGCATGTCGCTTCCACAAGTATGGTTGTCCTAATAATACATCACAAATTTCAATGGGATAAATGTCACATATTACCTCATCCGTGAAGGGCTTGATGTTGTATGGAAGGTGACATCGTTGGCTCACACGAAGATCACGTCCTTGGTTAAGCCACCCAATGGTGTACGGTTGTGGATGTGCTATGGTCGGTAAGCCAAGCTGCTTCATGACCTCTACCGAAATGAGGTTCTTTTGGCTCCCATTGTCGACAATGAATAGTATCAGGGAGCCCTTTACCCACATCTGGGAGTGGAAGAGATGCTCCTCCTCCTCTGGATCTTCGGGTTCCTCCTTCTAGATCTTCGTGGTGGTAACGGTGGTATTGGGCATTGCATCGATAATCTGCTTCGCTTTTTCATTCCCCTTGTTGGGTTCTAACTTAGAGTCGGAACATGCATTTGATTCTGAGACCTTTAGCTCGGCCATCAATGCCTGCTTGGCCCAACACTCATTTGTGTTGTGAGTGGAGCTCTTATGGAACTCACACCACTTTCCCGTGTCCCTTTTCGGCTTCAGGGCATTGATCTTTGCTTGTAGCTTAGGCGGGTTGTCTTGGGCTACCCTACCTTGGCTTTGTCCTTTGTTTTGCGGTTTGGGGGCACCTTTCCCTTGCTTCGGATTCATAGATCCAATGTCTCACTTCTTCTGTTTAAACTTTTTCTCGACCTTGACGGCATATCGATATGTCGTGCTGAGCGAGGGGATGTTCAGGAATTCTATTTCTTCCTTGACATACTTGTGCAGGCAGCCACGGTATTTGAGTACCAAATGCTACTCCGAATCCATGATACCCAACTTTGTGCAAGGGTATGGAAAATATTGGTAAACTCCGGCACGTCTTGGTCCCTTCGCTGCTACAGTGTGGTCCACTTTATGTATTGATCCTCATAGCTTCCGACAGGGTAGTACTACTCCTTGATGGCATCCCAGAATGAATCCCAAGTGGGTGCGGCTGAAAATAGTGAGCCTGTACTTTCATCCTTCTGATCACAGTAGGTTTCCCACCAGTCCTTGACGTGGGGGGCTTCTTTGAGAAGGGAAAAAATAATCTTTTCCCGACTGGAAAAATCGCGAACAGAAAAATAACCCTCTAGCAGATCTAACCATTTATCGACGACATCTATGTCTACCTGACCCTCGAATATGGGGATTTCAAAATTAACTTGTACCTTAAATGGTGAGGCATTTCCAGAGTAGTTATTCAAAGCGAATGCGTCGCCCCTCAGTAGCCACTGAAGGATTTGGTCAAAGCTATACATCATCGCGTTCCTTTGTTGCTCGAGGGTTTATTCGAGCAAGATTTTGATAGGATCTCCTACCCCCTCATCTTTCTTTTCATCCGCCATGGGAGGCCATCGGGATTTGTGAGGCTAGTCTTGCAAAGGTTCGACCAATTCAAGCCCTAACTCCTTATATCCCGACCTCGTTGGGGATAGGCAACGAAAAACAGAGAAAAAGAAGACTGCTCTGATACCATTGATCCAGATTTAAACAAGAATGCAACAAATTACAGAGATAACCATAAACACAAAGATGCAGCGGAAATAATACTTCATTTCATTAATCTAGAATACTAAAATATGCTTACAAACAACAATGGAAATAAACCAGCTAGGGCGATGGTAGCTCATCTCTGAGAAGAGATGTGTTGGCTACATGCCTCTGAACTATGTTAAAATGAGGCTCGAAGGCCTATTTATTGTTGAGAAACAATGAAAAACCCTAAAAATCCAGAAATCCCACCATAGAAGATGAAACGCCAAATTGTGGGCCCCGTTTGGGTAAATTGGTACATCAACTTCCCAGGGGCATAACTTTGGCATACGATCTCTATTTGACATGCACAATATCTCGTTAGAAAGATCTATCCAAGAATTACAACTTTGATAAGTGCAAAATTAGTTCATCGACCCATGTTTCTCCCAAGTTTCCCAAAAAATGTCGTTTAGGGCCTTAAAATGGCTTCGGAAGTTCAGGACCCGAAAAACTGCTAAAAATAGTAAACTGTGCTACAATTAGGGAAACTGAAAAGTAGAAAGAAACAATGGTGGTGGCCCAAGTGGACTTGGTAGCTGGCCACCGATATCCACCTGGATCATTTCGAGGATAGTTTGTTCCTGTATCAACCTCGTTAAAAAATGAAACAGGTGTCGTGAGGATAGTTCTTGGTCTTATGTCAACCTCGATAAAAAATGAAACAAAGTGTCTGAGCATGATTCCTGGCCTTGTGTCAAGCTCCTTAAAAAATGAAACAAGGAGTCTTTAAGATAGTTCTTTTACTGTGTCAACTTCGTTAAAAAAATGAAGCAACTCCCTTTTCCAAATTGAGTCTTTGATTAAGATCTTGTAAAATCCTAGTCGAGTCTTTCCTAGATCTCGAAAGTGAACCTTCATTCCATCCACCTAGTTGAATGAAATGAAGCTTGGGAGGCATGTAACTCAACCATAGTTTGCCTTTGTCTCTAGCTTGTGTAAAAATGAAACTAGACTCAAGCATAGTTTTTTGTTTCAAGCTTGTGTAAACATGAAACCGAATTCAAGAAGAGTTCCCCATGGTTCAAGCTTCTGTAAAATTGAACCCATGCCCAATTTACATCTCATGATTTCCATTTTTATCAGCTAATTTATGGTAGATGAGCCTTGGTTGTCTCATTCCATGGCCACCATATCTTTGGTCGATCATATGCTTTCCATTGGTTGCTTTTCCTTTCCTGAGGAACTGCAACAAGTTTTGTTAGCCAACCTCTTGACCATTACATCTTTTGAGCATTTCCACCATAACTGGAACAAGTTGCTACCCTTTATACCACTCATTCCTTGAGGACGATTCACCTTTAAGCTCCTTTCTGACTCGTAAAAAATGAAAGGATTTTCGAGTATTTTTCCCTTTTAGACTCGTTAAAGAAAATAAAAGAAGGGAGTCATCTTTGAGCTCTTTTATGACTCTCAAAATATGAAAAGATTGTCGAGATCTTGTCATTTTGAACTCGTTAAAGGTAGAGAAACATCATTTACCCACTATGTTATCACTTTGATAATTCTTTTGAAGTAAAAAGAAAGAAAAACCAAAGGTAACCACAAACCACTTTTGGAGATTAGGACCTAGCCTTCCTGATGCTCAAAGAGGGCTCTCTCTTTAAAATTTAACTTTGTTTTAGTTAAGATGCTTTTTGGCTAGTTATGATTGTTGAAGGGGTTTTTTATTTGTATTCAAGATTGGGTGGTGGGATCACTTAGACAGATGGATAGAATGATGTGTTTTAAACCATTGGGCTATGGAGTCAAATAGTGAGGGTGTAGAACTGGACCAACTCACTAAAGGGAATGTCCAACAGGCAAGATAGCAAAGTGTTTTTCAGATATTTGAGACAGAGGGGTGAAAGGTTTTCACTAGGGGTGGGAGAGCAATTAAGGGTTATCAGACCTAAAAATGAATGATGAATGAAGAGATAATTGAGATCAAAGGGAAATTAAGAATCCTCTAACCTGAATATTCAAGAAATCAATCTAAAACAAAGAGCAATTAAGAATTGTTTAATTTAGATATCAACAGAAAACATTTAAACCTATAATTGTTAAGACAAAGAGTAATTAAACAAGTTCTGAAGTATTATTCCAGTTACAACATTTAGATTTGGAAAAACATTAAAGATTATGAATAACTTGAGAAGAATTAACAGTAACACATGAGAATACTTGTTTGAAATTCGCTTAACACATGAATCCTTTGAAATGTTTGATCTTTATTTATCAATCCAACTTTCTGGCTCAACATGATACAATAACCCTCTGGGTTTTCTAATAAAAAGGTCTATATAAATGTCTAGTAGAATCCACCCTACATACTTCGAATTATGAAGTATTTATACAGAATTATTTACAAAATATCCCAAACTGACTTGGGATTTATTTTAGGGAAAAAATATCTAATTCTAAAAATGTAATGCCATCTTTCTAAATGATTTCTTTCTAGCACTATTAGATCTGATTTCCTTTTATTTTTAGCTGATTGATCTTTTGTTGTCCTCTGATGATCTTCAACTTATCTTCTCTTACTAATACTCTTTAACTTTGATACTGTTTGACTGGGACAACTACCTATTTACTTTCTGAATTCTATCTTTACCAAATGGTGTTAATTGCTGAACTTACATTGAATTAAAGTAAGTCAGTTAGTTGCTGCCATCTTTCTTCAGTTGGTAATTGAATGTTCTTCAACCTCCTGAAGACCTCATCGGCCTTTGTGTACTTAGAAAATGTAGGCTTATTTACAAATGAGTGTTTTACCTCATGATGGAGGTAAAAAACGTTTTCCAAAGCTTGGTAAAGAACTTTACCAGAGGGCATCCCTTGTTTTGCTATGTTATGGATGGCTGCATTGTTGAATTAAGTTATGGCCACTTCACGAAGCTTTTTGTTGTAGTCCTCTTGTGTCATCAATTTATCATTAATTACCAAAGGACTTGGTAAACCTTTCTGCATCAAAGTGTCAAATTTGAATTTAAATCTATCAATAGAAAGCTGCATAGTTTGACACTTGTCTTCCAAGTTATGCATCAAATTCCTTTTAGTAAGAACTCTTCTTACTTCAAGGATTGTCCCTGTCCTGTCACTAGTATCCAATTCTTCCAATTCATATTTGTTCTTGGAATTCAAAAAGTCAATGATCCCGGTTGCCTCTTCTGGCATCCCTTCTAGGTCTGTTTTATCCTTTTGAATTGCCTCTGTGGCCTCTTTAACCAGATCAATCTGCTAA
This sequence comes from Pinus taeda, assembly GCA_000404065.3. Classification (NCBI taxonomy): domain Eukaryota; kingdom Viridiplantae; phylum Streptophyta; class Pinopsida; order Pinales; family Pinaceae; genus Pinus; species Pinus taeda. The sequence goes on along the minus strand of APFE030293073.1, from coordinate 310,061 downwards.
AAAATTACGTGTATTGATGGCCAAATATCATTGACAGAGTCAATGATATCGGCCCGCAATTTTTCTTTTTCTTGTCCCAATGGCACACCTAGAGTCATTTATTTCTCTAGATTCTTTATCCTCTTAGTTAATCTTGCTATCTTGTGTTGTTCTTCCTTATTCATAATTTAAGCAACTTTATAGCTTGTCTCCAGACTGCTAACTTTCTCTTCCAGTTCCTTGATTTCATTAGCTTTGAGAGACATCTCTTCCATGGCTTTAGCCAACTTATTGGCTTCTTCACTTGTAGAATCTACTACAGTCGACCCTGTTGCTGAAGTAGATGGTGTTGTTGAAGGAAATGCAGTGGTCAATGGAACTGTAGGAGCCAATTTCTTAGCCAATGTTGATGGTACTATTGTGGTGACAGTTAGGATGACTATGACTACATTTTCCTAGAGGCTGGCCTACTTGGTCAACTTGTCCATTTCTTTTTCCATTTCTTTCAATTGGGTATTCAACTGCAACACTAAGTCAAGCATTTCCTCCTGGGCAGTTTGGCTCTCTAGGACTTGTTTTGTTTGAGGGTGCTATGATTGAGGCAGTTTGAGCTATTTTTCAGGGCTGCAATGCCTTCATTATTCTTTTTTATCAATTTCTCAGTAGCCTTTATGTCCTTTGGGTCATGGCCCAGCTCAATGATCAGGTCTTCCAAGGATTTAATCCTTGTGTCTTTAGCACTGGAGGAGGCCTTCTCAAGTTTAAACTGTGCAATGGTATTATTCAAGGACTTCTGTAATCTGTATGTATCCATGGCCTTACCAGTCAATTTGGAGTATATCATCTCTCCATCTTGTTTATGAAACTCTATTTGGTCCACAGGATGGATGTCCTTTGCCAATACTTCAAATGTGGCCTTCTTATAATCTATTGCAGGCTTGGGTAGTGGCATTATTGGATGCATATATGACATTTACATCTTTCCCTCCTCAATATCAAATGCAGTCATTAGTCTGCTTTGCTTAGGATCTGAATGTTTGAAATACTGAGCATATGTCTCAGCTTTCAATTTTTCATTTCTCATTTTAATCTCCTTATATCTATCCTTTATAGATTTTTCTTTGTCAGCTGGTCTGACAAAGGAGGAAACCTCTGTAGACTTCTGCCTTTATATCAACTATGTGTTAGAGGTGGTGGGTTCATTCATTTCCTCTACCTCTTTCCCTTTCTGACCTGCTATGTATGGTCATGATTCTGACTGTGGTTTTGACTCTGTTCCTTCTACCTCACTCAGTTCTTCCTGTTCAGATACAAGATTTAGGTTTCTCCTTTTTCTTCGGTCTGCTTGCTCATCCACTGTTTCCATGTGGGAACTAGAAGTCTCTTCTCTACTTTTTAGGTTTTTCTCCTTATTCAAGGGCGTTTGCAATGCAGAGGGAGCGTCCATCCTTTGGCCTTGATTTGGGACCCGCAGGAACTCACTCAGGTCAATATGTTGCTCAATATCATACATCAACAATTGTGTTATCTTTATCTACCAAAGTATTTTCCAGCCATTCAGTTTGGTCGGAATATTTTTCAATTCAGGCACTGAATAATGTGCATAAGGAACTAGTTTAACCCTGGTTCTCATTTTTGTTATTGCTCCAAGAGGGTCATACTACCACATAAAACTCTTGGAAAACTTCAACTATTGTAACATACTATCTGCCTCCGTTCCAGCTTGTCTATTGTTGCAAATAAAGGGGCCCATTTCACTTTTGGCTCTAAATTGGGCCTTCTTCTTTATAGCCACAAAGTGGACATCATCTAAGTTGATGATTTGCCTGAAATATTTCGAGGAAAAAATTCTTAAGGGAAGATACTTTGGAAATTTATATGGAGGCAATTAGAAGCCATAGACTCTAATCTCTGTGTGATCCTAGTACAAGTACCAGTCTCCCACTCTATTGTTTTTGGCCAGCTGAAAGACCTTTTTGATCTGAGGACTAATCCTAGGTTGCACAGTCCCTGTCAACATATTCATCACTGGGTAGGCAAAGGAATCTATGAAGTCCTTATAATTAGTGATAGTGGAATATCTTTGGACAATAGGTGTCCAATAGAGTACATACCTCTCTTTTCCTCTACTGTCACATTTTATGATCTTCATGGGGAATTTATCAGTTTGGTAGTACAAGAACAAATAATACAATATTGCAGAGAACTTAAAAACCCTTTTAGTGGGCAATCTGATGAGTTGTCCATGCATTTTGTCTACAATGAACTGAGCATAGTCAAACTTGATGGCAGGAGGTTTACCAGGGGTAAAAAGGGACACGAATGCAAAAGTGAATGCATCTACATGTTCATCTGTCTTGTATCCAAGGATGGAAGATATCATGGTGATAATATGCCTGACAGTTTGTGAAAATATGGGGGTTATGTATGGAGGATTAAAACTTGGTGTATGTTCTTTTGCAACTATGAAGTCCTTGAACACTTGCTTGGCTTTACCCTCATCAATAGAAGTATAGAGTTCTAGTAGTCCTCTAATGGGCTAGGATGGACCTATAATATCTGATTGATGGATTCTGGAGTGATAGTGAAGAGCAATTGTTGATTGGGGGCTACTATTGCTCTCTAGTTGGGGATGTAACAGGTCTAACAATAATGGATAATGTCTGGGAGACCATGGACTTTTGGGAATGAGTAGAGGTGGAGATTTGATTCCGAGAGGTAAATATCATCAGCATGGTTTAAAAATTTGTCTTTGCTCTAGGAGTGGAGCTTAATTCTTTCAGAGGCTGAAGATGTGTCTTTAATTTGAAATACATATCAGCTAAGGGTAGATGATCTTGGTCAAGGTGGGGGATTGTGATAGGCTTAACATTCAGGGAAATGTGGGTAGTCATTGTGTCAAAAATGGGGGTAAGAGTCAGAAATTGAATTAGCGAGGTTCGACCAGTGGTCTAGGTTTTGCAGGTTTCTTAAGGGTCTGGGTGTAAATTGCCTAATTCACGGGTAGGATAGCTAATTTAAGTTCATTCAATGTTACATTAATTGAACTTTTTTATATTAACAAGGGTAAATGGGTGTATTTTTGCAGAATACCTAAAATCAGAGTTTGGTGTTGTGAATTTAGTTGAGGGTCTTAGGTTGCAAGCGATAGGTAGTGCCTCTGGACAAGTGTTGAAGGCAAGATGGCATATGGTAGTTGTTTGGTAGTTTGTAGACTTCAAGTGCACAATAAATCTCAGGCTGTGAATGTACAGATGATCGAAAATATCATGAAAATGGCGTTTGTAGGGCTTTATTGGAAGAAAACTGAGAAAAGAAAGAAAAATGGTTATGAACAGTGACTGGTATCGAGAGGATGGTTTTCCCCCTCATCGCAACACTTTTGGGGGAATGGTGGTAAAACTGGGAGGGGATACGAAACGTTGTGATGGTGACATGTCGCCAAACTGGGTCTAGGAAAAGCCACCCATTTCGGGTGTTATCAGGCTGTTAAAGGTCGGAAGTTAAATGTGTACGAAATGGAGTGATAACTGTTAGATTAGATGGGTGTTGATTGGACGGTGATCATGCTGAAAAGATGCGTGAAGGGATTAGGGGAAAGGTTAGGGAGGGGCATGCCTAATAAAATATACTTAAGAATGTTTAATTACTTTAATTTGTGAATTAACTCAAATGATCCATCGGGCAGGGTTTTTCAAGGTGGAATGGTTTTTCAACTTAGGATAAGTTGATTTATAGGTTTTTAGATTAGAAAAAGGGGAAAATAACTTTTCACAAAAGGGGAAAAGGGTTTTTACCCTAGGAAAAGGGATTTATGGAACATAATGATGATTTTAGCAAGGGGAAAGTATTTTAAAGGGAATTTCTAGGGGAAAAATATGGGATAATGAAGTAAGGGTAAAAATGGAGGGGAAAATGGGTATTTTAAGGGATGATGGGGAAATTAATAAGCATGAAAGGGAGAATCTTGTGAAAGGAGGGGGAGTTAGTTAAACTCATCTTATCAGCATGCTTTTTCTATTGATAACTGCTCCTGCACACTTGAAACACATAGTTAAGCATGACAATAGTTCTTATGCTCCAAATGACTTGTATTTCTGCAACCTTTCTTTACCTACCCTTTTAGCTAACCTAACATTTTTTCTTCACTTTGGTGGGTGCACTTAAGCTAGCAAACCCTTTTCTTTCCTTTTCTTTTATAAAACAAACTATATACTTCTAACCTTATATCTTCCAAGGGCTTAGATTAAACTGATGAGCCCCTTTTATTTTCTCTACCTATTTAATGATCTGCCAAGATTAAGTTGTTTGGTCAGATTTTATTCTCTAACTATAAAAATAAAATTCAAAGCATGAAATAGTCAAGATTAAGTAGTTTGACTACCATGGGTTGTGGCATGTATGACAAGCTACACACAACCATTATTTAAGGCATTAAAGTAAAAAGTAGTGGCACTTGGACTTGCACACTTTCATAATCTGTTTTTGTTTGGGGTTCATATTATTTCATTTTTTTGTATTTTTTGATATTTTCTTATTTTTATTGCCCTTTTATATTTATTTTAGGACATACCCTCTTTACATTTTTTAATTTTAATATGGAAACATTTGCAGAAAGCAATGGTATGTACAATATTCAAGAATTATCCTCAACCAATTCAAAATTATGAATCCTATCACTATAGGACTCTAACAGTGGCTCCACATGGGGATGGAATTTTTGGGTGAAATTCCAAGAACTATGAAGATCAATAGCCTTTGAATTGTGACTGTAGTTACCTTGTGAACTTTGCTTCTGTGATTCCTACTTTATTGATACTTATGACAATAAATCCTCCAAAGCTCAGGGCCTTCTCTCTGGGCATCAACTTCAAAGGATTACCATCCAATCCAATCTACACTCTGCAATGTTATATAAAATGATGCAAAGTAAAATGAACTATTGTGAATCAGTGGAAAAATAGTGCTTCAGCATCCTACCATTAACAGGTCCTCCTAGTAGATCTGATCCATCTATGTTTATCAATAAAAAGGAATTGCTCCCTCTGTAGCCATAAATGACATAAGGCCCCTTCCACAGAAAATTAAATTTTCCAGGCTTGCCTTTGTCTTCTCTCCTTGAATCCCACTTAAGGACTTTGTCTCCTATGTGAAAATCTTTAGTCTTTTTATCAAACACTTTCTTGATCTTCACCTGGATTACCTGTGATTTTGTATATACTTCTTCTTTGGTCTGTTGTAGGTGTATGGTCTGATTTATTCTTCTCTGAATATCATTTGGTTCCACCTGTAATTCCTAGAGGATCTTCATCACTGGCACTACAAAATATGATGGAAAAACTGCATCCATCCCATAAACCAGCTGATAAGGCGATGCTCCAATAGACTTCTTAGTAGTCAGTCTATCTGCCCATAAGGCATTGACTAACTTCCTGTTCCATGTATTTTTGTTATCTTCCAGTAACTTTTTGATAATATTGACCAGACTTTTGTTGGATGACTCTACTAGTCCATTCCCTTGAGGGTAATAGGTTGTGGAATGGACAAGGGTGATGTGGTATTTTTTACAGAAATCTATGACTCTTTTGGATTTAAAGGTTGTTGCATTATTAGTAATGAGCTTCTGGGGACATCCAAATCTTGACAGGATATTACTCTCTAGGAAGGTGATTATGACAATGTATGTGGCTTACCTAGAAGGTATGGTCTCTATCCACTTGGTAAAATAGTCTGTGGCTGTCGGAATCCACTTGTGCTGATCTAAGGAGGCTAGGTGTATTTTTCCAATGAAGTCTAACCCCCATTATTGAAATGCATCTCAATGGAAATTGATTTAAGAGGCAAGGGTAAAAGTTTTCTCTTTCCCTCAAAAATCTGGCATTTATGACAGGAGGTCACATGTTTTTTAACATCTGCAAACAATGCAGGCCAATAGAAACCAACCCTCAGAATTTTGTCAGTAGTACTCTTCCAGTACAATTGTCCTCCACAATCCCCTGCATGAAACTCTTGTAAAATCTTGTCAACTTCATCTTTTAATAAACATGTTAAAAGAATACCGTTATTATGCTTCCAAAACAATGCATTATCTACAACACAATATCTTAATGACTTCATTTTTAATAATATGGCTTTAGTTCTTGTCAATCCAGGAGGATCTTGTAAGTTTAGTAATACAAATGTAATATTTTCATACCAAGGTGAATCTGTAAAAGGTTCACTGATCTGTGGAGTCGCCATCTCCTCATGATCATCAAGGGCACTAATGAAGTTGATATCAAGGGCCTAACAGTTCAATTCAGCCATGAGTTTGGCTAAACCTTGGCCTTTGATGATCTTTGTGGGCTTTATCTCTATATCATGTTCCAATATTGTGGCAATCCATTTTCCTCTTTTTCCTTCAAGCCTATCTTGAGTCAAAATGTCCTTAACTACAGAGTTTGGAACATAAGCAATAATGTGAGAGTACAAAATGTATACTCTGAAATCTTTGATAGCCTTAACCAAAGCTAAAGCCTATTTTTCCATGATATTGTATTTGAGTGTGGCATCTCTTAAGGATTTGATAAAGAATGCTATTGGTTGTTCATATCCTTGATTGTTCTTTTGCAACAAGACCACTGCAATGGTGTGTTATGAAGCAAAAAAATAATAATAAAATCTTTGTTAAAGTCAGGACTAATCAGGACTGGAGTCTTGGTTAAAGCTTCCTTAATAGCTTCAAAGGATTGTTTGGCCTCCAATGTCCATTTAATTGATGAGTCCTTTCTTAGCATGTTATTTAATTCCCTAATTAATTCTTCTAGATTTGAGATGAATATCCTAAGAACATTAATCTTGCCTAGAAATAATTGTAACTCTTTAATGTTTCGGGGATGGGAAATGGTCAAAATAGCTTCTATTCTAGCAGGGTCTATCCTAATCCCATCTTTACATATGATGTGTCCTAACAGATTGCCCTCTTCTAGACCGAAAAGTGTCTTCTTTAGGATTTAAAGAAATCCCAAATTTCCTACATTTTATAAATACTCTTCTGAGGTGGTCTAAGTGTTCATTGTCAGATTTAGAGAAGATTGTGATGTCATCCTGGTATACTACTAGGAAATCATGGATTTCCTTAGCAAAAGTTATATCCATAGCTCTTTGAAAAGTGGCACCTGCATTCACTAATCCAAAGGGCATCTTCAAATACATGAAGGCACCCCAAGGGGTGGTAAACACATTTTTGGCTTAGTCCTCAGGTTGGACTAATATCTAGTTATACCCAAAGAATCCATCTAACAGTGAAATCCTAGATGAGATTGTTAGCCTTGGAAGCATTTCGCCTAAAAATGGATCCAAAATACTACTGAAGGCTTCGAAATTCACCTAAGGATCATTTAAAAATCCCAATAGTCACATGCCAAAAGCCCTTGGAAGGGCGGAAATACACTATTGGGAGGCAAAAACACTTGAAAACTATGAAAAAACCAAAATCGCAAGCTTAAACATTGAAAGAACACCAGCCGTTAGATCTGGCCGATCAACGGCCTAGAACTAAGAGGTTAATTGCAATCGGCGCTGCAAAGAGGATGACTTAAGGATGGGCAAAAAACACCGCCGATCAGAAATTTCCGATGATCGGATTGGCGGGTTGCATCGGTGGAGGCATCAGTGATTTAAGTAAAGGCCCTAGGCATAAGCGATAAGCAATTGTGATCAGATCGCATCGCTATATCACAACGGAGCAACACCAAGGGGCAGGGCCTATTCACATGTATATGTGTGATGCGATAACCAAACCCGACGGTTATATACAGGATATTTGATAATATTTCAGGTTTGTGGGTAGGCCAGTTTCAGTGCATTTTGATGTATTTTCATTATTTAATGAAATACAAAGGGGAATTAGGCAGCGCCGATAGCGATGTGAAATATATAAAATTTGAGATCTGCAAAAAGCCATTTTTAGTGTATTTCACATATTTTCATTATTTAATGAAATATAAGCAGAGATAAGGAGCGGCATCGATGCGATGAGGCCCAAACCTGAAAGGGTTCGGGAATGAAATATATATATATTTCAGGTCCGCTAAGGCCGTTTTTTCATAGTTTCCAATTTTTCGAAATATTTCCAATATAAAGGGAAAATCACAAAATTGGCAGGATTTAGAGAGAGCCAAAGGAGATAAGTGGTTTAGGCCAAACTTTTCCCGATGACATACAACAACCACCACGTGTCTAGGATGAGGAGAGAGAAAACCACCCTCATTAGGCGGTTAACTCCAATACAAAAGAGCCGCCTGAAATGGATCACAACTGTTGGATCTAAAACTCCCTGATCAATGGTGGAGATGTGATGTCACCCCAAAGGTGGATCTGATAGATATATATCCCATTTTTTTAGGACTTTTGAAGTCCGAAAAGGACATAGAGGGACGATATTTCTCAATATTGTTGTGTTTTCTGTTTAAAATAGAAACAGTATAGCAGTGTTGTTCTGTGTAAACAGAAAGCATGCATTGCTAAACATTTGAAAGGGAACAACACAACACAGCACGCCCAACACAACCACAACAATAGAGATCATGGGCATCAATAGCACAACACATCCCGAAACAGAATCTGTCATGAGGCATCAACAATGCAGCTTATCCAAAACCAACAAGTGATCATGGAGCATCTTTGGCACGAGAGAGCTCCCAGACAATGCATCAAACTACCTGAAGGTGGTTATTCCTCTGCCAGAAGGAGAAAACCTCCGAGCCATGCTTGCCTATTCAATGAATCAAATAGTTAAGGGACAGAGAGGACAAATTAAGACTACAAGAGTTTGAGAGCTCAGGAGCATTGTAAAAGGCCTATAAAAGGTTGAAAACTAAATGTAATAAAGGTTCAACTTCTGGAGATTGTTGCTACTCTATTCCTTCAAGCTTCTCATCTTCATTCTAGCAATATAAGCTTCTTTTGTTGTTATATGTTCAATGTACATTTCTTTTGTTGTTCTATGCTTGCACTTGAATTGGTTATTCATGTTTTCCATTGTGTCTAATGCTATATAACTGTCATCTTATCTCTGCATTGATAAATTAGATTTGCAAGTCTCATTTACTTCTTGTAGCTGGCCATTCATATGTGTTTATGTATGCAATCTACTGGTACAGTCAGTATTCTTCATCTGTCCATTGAATCCATAAATTATTTAGCATTAGTGGTGTAAAGCCTTGTATAGTTGAGGGTGTTCATGCATGTCTTGAGTGAGAATAGAGTTGAAATGGTCATCTGACTTGATCCAAACCATCATCCATTCCAATAGCTCTTAGAACAATATTGAAGATTATGTGTTACGAGGCATCTGTGAGCTGCAACCTAGGAGAGTTTCCTGGAGTGCTAACATAATTGGTGCTACTGCCGGGAAGAGAAAACTGAAGCTCAGCTTCCCTGGGAAACGACATAGATCCAGCTTTGATGATAAACAAAGTCTGGGCACTTTTTTGGTTGTAATCATCTATCTGGTGACTCTATTAGAGGCCGAACCTCTTGGTGAAGAACATCTTGAGTCATTCTATAGTTATGTTGATAACTTGGACATTACTGAAGATGATGTGTTGATGAGAGTCTTTGTCTAAAGCCTAGATGGATAGGTTAGAAAATGGTTTAGAGAACTAACCCCAAGATCTATAACAGACACTGAGGCTTTAGATGATGCATTTCTAAAGCACTGGGGGGATAAGAAGGATCTCCTCTACTACCACACTGAGTTTGGGAACTTAAAGAAAGAAAATGGTGAGTTGTTTTGTTTTCTAATTTTAATAAGAGGATTAATTGTATGTACAACAAGATACCAGCTAAAGTAAAACCCACTACTACCTCTGCTAAACTCACCTATGCCAGTTCTTTTGATTCTAACTTCTGCCTGTTGTTGAGAGAGAGGCGATGTGGTACTTTGGCTGACATGCAGGATGCAACCTTGGAAGTGGAATCAAACATTATGGCCACAGAAAAGCTCAAGGGAAATGTTGATAGAAGAAGATAGAGGGGCGAGTCCTCATTATCTTCAGATAAAATGACCAAAATGATAAAGTCATTAGCTCTTGAAATACCCAAATTAAAGGTTGAGAAGCACCCTGGGAAAGGGAGAGTTCCTAATACCTTTGCTCCTAGAAATCCCAATCCAAATCCATATAGAAGAACTAATGAGTAGTTGCAGATTTTTCAAAGAAGCAAAGATGCCAATGAATACCAAAGGGTGAAGGCCCCTTTTCAAAATGCAATCATGGAAGAAGAGCTATTTGAAGAAGATGATTAGATATATTGTTTGGAAGACAAAGGCAATGCTTCCTTTTTTACCTCAGCTGCCTATGAAAAGTCATTATTCAATGACCAGATCAGCCAAGAGTGGGAAGGTGAAGCTGTTCTACAAACTGAAGATCAAAAAAGATATAATCTTAGGTCAAAGATGAATAATGACAAGGAAGCTCCTATTCAAAGAGCTACTGTCCTTGCAGTACAGCAAGATAATAAGAAAAAGCAACCAGCAGTTGATACCATCATCCTCAAAGCTCTAGCTCATGAGGTAAGATGCCTTGACAAGTCTCCTTCTTCTTTCAGTTTTCAATCAGAAATTCAAAAGCTAAGAATACCTATGCCTCTGATTGAACTAGTGAAGAATGAGTCCTTTAAAAGATCCATCCTCAAGGCCCTTGAGCCTAAAGCCATCCAAGCCTCCACTGACTATGTAAATCTGTAAGATGACAAGCCAATGATTAATTCTCAGCCCAATGTTTGAAAATTGTGAAGACAGCTCCCCATCATTCTATGTATCTCTGACTATTCATGATAAAATCCTTCATAACTACCTTCTGGACACTAGATCCAACCATAACCTAATGCCCAAGGCTGTCATGGATGAGCTGGGTCTTGACATTACCAAGCCTTATCATGACTTGTTTTCTTTTGACTCTAGAAAAGTGAAATTCCTGGGATTAATCAAGGTCCTAGCCATCACTTTGTCTCAACTGCCCATGAGGAGCATGATGATGGATATTGTGGTAGCAGATGTACCCCCCAAATTTTGCATGTTACTTTCTAGAGGTTGGATCAAGATATTTGGTGGATCATTACAAAATGATATGTCCTATGCTACTATTCCAATCTTCGGAGGTGAGATCAAGAGATTATACAGAGAAGCTCAGTTGGATTATATCATCAGTGATGAGAAGAATCCCACTAATCATCCCATATATGTTATTGACACTAGTTTTGGAGCCTGTATTCTTCATATTGAAGAATCTCAGTTGGCCTCCACGCAGCTTAAAAACCAGTTTGCCAGATCACTGAGGAAGAAGGCCCACATATTTGGGACATGTTCTTTGATGGAGCTTGCTCTAAGGAAGCTGCAGGGGCAGGTGTAGTCCTTTTGTCCCCCACATAGGAATGCATTCACTTATCTTTAAAATTAACCTTTCAGGTCACAAATAACATAGCAGAGTACGAATCTTTGATTTTGGGCTTAAGCACTGCTAAAGAAATGGGCATCAAAGGCTTCAAAGTGTTTGGAGATGCAGACCTCATTATTCAGAAGGTCAATAAAACCTTCCAAGCAAAGCACCCAAGGATGAAAGCATACAGAGATGAGGTATGGAGGCTCAAGGATTATTTTAATAATATCAGCATTCCTTATATTCCGAGAATGAAGAACCAACTAACTGACTCCCTTGTTGTGTCCACTAGCACGTTTATTCCTCCTTTGCCTCCTAAATTGACGTATGAAGTTCAGGTGAAATATAGACCATCTCTACCTAACGATGTCAAATATTGGAAAGTTTTTGAAGATGATGATGAAATTAACAGGTTTTTACAAGTCAATGAGGAATTTTCTAAAATGCACATTGACCAAGAAAATGAAACCATGGAAGAATGCAGCCAGTCCAAGCTAAAAAATGTGATCGAACGAGGAAGCATTATCCAACTACCTCATAACCATATAACAAAAGGACTGGTGCCTCTAGAAAAGTTGTTCGATCATAACGATGTGCCTTATAAGCCTGCCAAAAGAGAAAATGAGTTTTTTGTTCGTAAACACAATATAGGGAGCCCAGCCCATCCGAAATACATCAATCTGTCCACTCATTTGTCTTCTACCCAGAATTCCAAGTATTGCACCCTCATGAAGCAATTCGCTGATATTTTTTCCTGGGAATACAGTGAACTTAAAACCTATTACACAAACATCATTCAACATAATATTTCGTTGGAAAAGAACACCACCCCTTTTAAGCAGAAATTAAGACCTATCAGCCCTCTCTTATTGCCTTTGATTGAGAAAATGATCAAGAAGTTGTTTCATGCCAAAATCATAGTTCGCCTAAAGTATTCAAAGTGGATAGCTAACCTTGTCATAATAAGAAAAAAATGGGAAAATCAGGCTTTGTGTTGACTTCAAAAATCTGAACAAGTGCTCTAAAAAAGATAACTACCCCTTGCCTAAGATGGAACACTTGCTGCAAAGAGTTTCAGGGGCCAGAGTCATGTCTTTCTTAGATGGATTTTCAAGTTACAATCAAGTTGTTGTACATCTAGAAGATCAGGAAAATACCGCCATCACTACTCCTTGGGGCACTTTCATGTACTCCAATATGCCTTTCGGACTGATGAATGTTGGGTCTACTTTTCAGAGAGCCATGGACATAGCCTTTGTGGGAGAGAAGGACAAGTTTGTCCTTATTTATCTTGATGACATAACAACCTTCTCCAACAGTCATAAAGACCATTTGCATCATTTGAAGAAGGTCTTCCTAAAGTGCAGACAGTTTGGAATTTTGGTGAACCCAAAGAATTCACAGTTTGCTCTAGAAGAAGGCAAGCTTCTAGGACATATTGTTTTTGCTGAAGGTGTGAAGATTGATCAAGCATGAGTTTAAGCAATTCAAACATTGTCCATCCCAAGGTCAAAAAGGGACATTCAATCCTTCCTAGGTAAGATTAACTTTCTAAGGAGGTTCATTCCAAACTTTGCAGAGCTAGTAAAGCACGTCACTTCCATGCTGAAGAAAGGATCAGAAATAAAATGGGCAGATGCTTCAGGAAGCTCTTTTGAAGCCATCAAGCAAGCTATCATGGAAGCTCCCACTCTAATCAACCCAGATTACACTAAGGAGTATTGTATCTTATCTTTTGCCTTTTATGATACACTTGCATCAGTTATGTTGCAGAAAAATGATGAAGGCATAGAGCACCCCGCGGCCTTTTTCAGAAAAACTCTAAGGGATGTTGAACTAAGGTATGAACTTATTGAGAAACAAGATTATGCTCTCATAAAATCTTTAAAGGCATTTAGAATTTATATTTTTCATTCCATTGCATATGTACCTTCAGTCTCAGTAAAAGAGGTCTTAGCTTAGCCAGATCTTGATGGAAAGAGAGCTAAATGGATTATAAAATTCATAGAGTTTAACATAGAGATGAAGCCCACAAAGCTTGTCAAGGGCCATGGCTTGGCTAAACTTATGGCTGAAGAAAATTGCAGCTTGTTAGACATAAATTGCATAGGTCTAAATTCAGATGATCAGTAGACAGAGGGAGCAGCAGAAGAGCAAAAGCAGAATCAGTCTCTAGTTGAAAATCTAGCCACCTGTGAATGGTATTCTAGCATAGTTGATTTTTTGTAGAAGCTAAAAGTCCTTCCAGGGCTTAGCTCAAGTCAAGCCTGGTCCATTAGACTCAGATCACCCAAATATTGCATTAATAAAAATATGCTTTATTGGAAAGACCCATCAGAAATCCTCTTGAGATGTTTAGATAAAGAACAATCTGTGGAGGTCATACACCAGTTCCATTCTAGCATTTGTGGAGGGAATCATTATTGGAAAACCACAACCACAAAATCCTGAGGGCTGGGTATTATTGGCCTACTCTGTTCTTTGATGTGTTTTCTTTTGTGAAATCTTCTGACAAGTGTTAGAGGTTTGCAGGAAGACAACAGCTAAAATCTCTGCCTTTGAAGCTAGTACATGTCAATGGTCCCTTCCAACAGTAGGGCTTGGAATTTATAGGTGAGATCAACCCACATTCCAGTGGCCAACACAAATGGATCTTAGTAGCCATTGATTATTTCACCAAGTGGATTGAGGCTATACCCACTAATAATGCCAATCATCAAGTTGTCATAAAGTTCTTGAATAAGAATATTTTCACTAGGTTTGGTTGCCCAACCAAACTAGTCACTGATAATGCAACAACTTTCAAGGCAAAAGAATTGGTGGACATGAATGAATCCATGGGCATTCAAGTGGTGCATTCTACCTCATATTATCCTTAAGGCAATGGCCTGGTAGAATCATCTAAGAAGAGTTCGGTGAGGATAATCAAAAAACTATTAGAGGACAAAAAAAAGAGCTGGGATTCCAAGTTGAAGTTTACATTATGGCCTGATAGAATTACCATAAAAAATTCCATAGGGAATTATCCATTTAAGTTGGTTTATGGTGCTGATGTTGTTTTCCCTATCTAGCTAGTTCTCCCTGTGGCTAAATTCTTTCATGAAGAACAAGATGAAGAGACTGACATGGTAAGAAGAATGAATAACATGATTTAATTACAGCAAATCAGAGAGCAACTGGTTGAGAAGTCAAAGGCTCATCAGAAGACAATCAAAGAAACCTTTGACAGGAAGGCAAAAGTGGACAATTTCCAAGTTGGTGATTAGGTGCTTAAATGGGATGCATTTAAGGAAAAGAAAGGTAATCATGGCAAGTTTGACTCCTTATGGACAGGTCCGTTTGTCATCACTCAAATTCAGCAGAACAATACATTCATTCTACACAGTCTGGAAGGAGGAGATACTTTTGGTAGCCCAGTAAATGGGCGGTTCTTGAAACTTTATTTCATTTAAGGCTTTAAAGCCTTGTTATTGTAAATATGTTTTTTCTAGTTTTTATTTTTATTACAATATAGACTCCATGCCCAATGGAACACTAGGAGGAAGATTTGATTTTGGTTTTATAGGAAAGGCATTGATCTGTGATTCTTGTAACCTCACATCGAGGATTTCATCCCCAGAAGGAGCCAGTGTTAGTCTTGGAAGCATTTGGCCCAAAAATGGATCCAAAACACTACTGAAGGCTTTGCAATTCACCTAAGGATCATTAAAAAATCCCAACAGGTGCATGCCAAGGGCCCTTAGAAGAGTGGAAATACACTATTAGGAGGAAAAAACACTTGAAAACCATGAAAAAACCAAAATCACGGGTTTAAACATTGAAATAACAGTAGCTGTTAGATCTAGCCAATGAACGACCCAGATCTAAGTGGCTAATCGCAATCGGTGTTGCAAAGAGGATGAATTAAGGATGGGCGCAAGACACCGCCGATCAACGATCTCCGATGATCGGATCGGTGGGTCGCATCGGCAGAGGCATTGGTGCTTTAAGTAAAATCCCTGGGCATGAGCGATAAGCGATTGCGATCAGATCGCATCGCTATATCACAACGGAGTAGCACTAAAGGGCGGGGCCTATGCACATGTATATGTGCGATGCGATAACTGGACCTGATGGTTATATACAGGATATTTGATAATATTTCAGGTCTGTAGGTAGGACAGTTTCAATGCATTTTAATGTATTTTCATTATTTAACGAAATACAAAGGAGAATTAGACAGTGCCGATAGCAACGAAGCTCGGACCCAAAAGGGTTCGGGAAGCGAAATATATAAAATTTGAGATCCGCAGAAAGCCGTTTTTAATGTATTTCACATATTTTCATTATTTAATGTAATACAAGGGGAGACAAGGAGCAGCATTGATGCAATGAGGCCCAAACCTGAAAAGGTTCGGGAAAGAAATATATAAATATTTCAAGTTCGCCAAGGTCATTTTTTAATAGTTTCCAATGTTTTCAACATATTTCCAATATAAAGGGAAAATCACAAAACCGGTAGGATTTCGGGAGAGCCAAAGGAGATAAGTGGTTTAGGCCAAGCTCTGCCTGATGCCATACAACAGCCACCACGTGTCCAGGATGAGGAGAGAGAAAACCACCCTCATCGGGCAGTTAACTCCAGTACAAAAGAGCCGCCCGAAATGGATCACAACCGTTGGATCTAAAACTCCCATATCAACGGTGGAGATGTGATATTACCCCAAAGGTGGACCCAATAGATATATATACCATTTTTGAGGACTTTTGAAGTCCGAAAAGGACAGAGAGGGGCAGGATTTCTCAATATTGTTGTGTTTTCTATTTAAAATAGAAATAGTATGGCAGAGTTGTTATGTGTTAACAGAAAGCATGCATTGCTAAACATTTGAAAGGGCACAGCGCAACACAACACACCCAACACAGCCACAACAATAGAGATCATGGGCATTAACAGTGCATCACAACCCAAAATAGAATTTTTCATGAGGCATCAATAGTGCAGCTTATCCAAAACCAACGAGTGATCATGGAGCACCTCTGGCACGAGAGAGTTCCCAGACAGCGCATCAAACTACCTAAAGGTGGTTATTCCTCTGTCATAAGGAGAAAACCTCTGAGCCATGCTTTCTAATTTAGTGAGTCAAACAGTTAAGGGATAGAGAGGACAGATTAAGACTTCGAGCCTTTGAGAACTCAGGAGCATTGTAAAAGGCCTATTAAAGGCTTAAAACTAGATGTAACAAAGGTTCAACTTCTGGAGATTATTGCTACTCTATTCCTTCAAGCTTCTCATCTTCATTCTAGCAATATAGGCTTTTCTTGTTGTTATATGTTCAATGTCCATTTCTTCTACTATTCTATGCTTGCACTTGAATTGGTTATTCACGTTTTCTGTTGTGTCTAATGCCAGATGATTGTCACCTTAACTCTGCATTGATAAATTAGATTTGCAAGTCTCATTTGCTTCCTGTAGCTGGCCATTCATTTGTGTTTATGTATGCAATATGTTGGTACAGTCAGTATTCTCCATCTATCCATTGAATCTATAATTTATTGAGCATTAGTGGTGTAAAGCCTTGTATTGTTGAGGGCGTTCAAGTATGTCTTGAGTGAGAATAGCTTTGAAATGGTTATCTAAATTGATCCAAACCATCATCCATTCCAATAGTTCTGAGAACAATATTGAAGATTATATGTTACCAGGCATCTCCGAGCTGCAACCTAGGAGAGTTTCCTGGAGTGCTAAAACAGCCCACTACCCTTTGCAATATATGGTCTATTTTTGGTAAGGGGTAGTTGTCTTTTAAAGAGACCGTGTTTAAGTTTCTAAAATCTACACAAAGTCTAATTTCACTTGTCTTTTTCTTAGTTGTAACTAAGTTTGAAATCCATTCTGAGTATCTAATGGGCACTATTATTTGGGCATCAAACATTCTTTTAACCTCTTTCTCTATGGATGGCATAAGAACTGGGTTTATCCTCCTAAGTTTTTGTTTGAAAGGTTTGTGATCTTCTTTTAAAGGTATTTTGTGTTGGATTATGCTGGTGTCATAAGATTTTAAGTCTTCATAACTCCAGGCAAATGCATCCTGGAACTCCTTAAACAGATTGATATATTTGACCTTTTCCTCTGGGGTTAAGGCTTTAGATATCTTAATAAGTTTTGGATTATTTTCAGTCCCTATATTACACTCTTCTATGTCAGCCCTAAGGGGTTCCATCTTGGGTTTCCTAGCTACATCATTAAAGTCAAACAAATCCTCTAAAGGTACTAATCCTTTAGGAAAAAAATTATTTTTCAAATTAAGAATCTCAAGATCATCATCCATCATTTCATATATCTCTACCTTTTCTAAACTATCTATTTCTACACTAGTAAATTTAGTTGGTTTAGCTACATCGAAAATATTTACATCTAAGTTGCTTTCTCTATTATTGTCTATTGTATAGTCAGTATCTATCTTACAATTCTGAAAATCACCTTCATTGTTCATGAAATCGTAGATCTGAGAGTCCTGGGAGAAAATCTACCAATACTTGAGGTTGTCTGGTATAACAGACCTATGTATGACTTTTGCAGTGTACTAGTGCTTTGGTTGAAATGACAATTTGCAAGTACTAGCAAAGGTAGCCAAACTGTGGGCCTCCATGTTTTGTTTTCTGGGAATGGCAGCAATGTTGGATTCCAAGAGGTCCTTGATCAAGTCTAAGACAATATGCCTATATCGGCCAAGCCTAGGGTTTTTGACAGAGTATTCACCACTAATCTATTTAATAATCATCTCCGAGTCTCCCATGATGGAAACTCTTTTGGCTCATAATTTCCAAATCAATTGTAACCCAAGAATCAGGGCTTCATATTCGGCCATGTTATTGGTACATTTGAAGTTCAATCTGAAATCATGTCACTCGGCATGATTATTCTCCATATTATGGATCCACACTCCTGCACCAGCACCTAACCTATTGACAGACCCATCAAAGTCTAAATGCCAAAGTGACTCATGGAATATGTTCTCACTATCAGCTGTTCTATCCTTAAGGTCTTTGGCTGTGATTTCCTTTTTATCATTTTCTGCATTGTATAAGATGAAGGAGTCCATATCTGAATGCATGGAGTATATAGGAATGTTTTGTGGCTTTTCCTCACTACTCACCATGTAATTCATAAATGTCTCCCTATATAACTTTCTTGGTTGGCCAAAAACGGATATGGTGGCATAAGACATTTCCAACTGCAAAGATCCCTGCAGTTTTTCTCCCCATGAGCGAGATAGTAGCATTCCATATTTTGGTGGGATGTCTGCAACTACAATGTCCATTAGAATTCTCTTTGCAGGGCACTGGACAAGAGTCACACATAAGTCATTGATTAGACCAAATCATTTAACTTGGTTGGAGTCAAAAGAAAACAAATCCTTATAATGCCTGGTAATTTCTAGGTTCAGTCTTTCCATTATTGCCTTTGGCATCAGATTGTGGGATGCCCCTGAGTCCAACATAGCGTTATGCAAAATTTTATCATGGATGTTTAGGCTAATGTAAAAAGGGGGAACTCCCCCTTGCTGATGAATAGCATTGGCCTCAGGGCCAAATAATAATTTAGGCTTTTCATCATTAAAATTAACAGAATCATCTCCCTCTCCTATGTTCAAAGTTTCAGTTAACTGTGACCTATAAGATTGATTCTTTACTAGTTCGGTCAAAGGAACTAATATCTTTAATTTAGCTATTTCATTTTTAATGTTGAAAGGGAGCTGAGATTTGTTTGTTTAATTCAAATCTTCCTTAATGTGTGTAGTTTGAGTGTCTTTATTATGTTTCTCAGTGGTAGGCATTTCAGTTTTTGTTTCTACTACCTTGCCTTGATTTCTTTTATTTTGATTGATTTTAGTAATTGTCTCTGTTTGGGTTTCAGTGGAGGTTATATCTACAATCCTAGGGGTTGAAGTGTCCTATGTTCCCCTAGGGACAATTTGCAGCACTTTGTTAACTGGAGCTTCTTTTATTATGTTAGTCTGGGTTTGGATGGATCTTTTTATGGGAGTCGTTATTCTTCTTACTTCTCAAGCTATATTGTTTATGTACCTCATATATAGCTTACTCATATCCCTGTTTAAAATCAAAAGATTCACCAAATTCTAATTGCAACTGTTGAAGCATATACAAAAACAATGTCTTCCTCTGTGGTTTCCAGTAAATTAATCTAGGTATCATCTTCTGCTTCTTGATTCTGTGAATCCTCAACATAATTTTATTAGAAGGGGGGCCTAATCTGTTGGTCTGGTGTAGCATTTTTTGCAGGATTAAGGTTATTTCTAATTTAATACTACAAGATAGCAATATTCTCAATAAAAAAAATTGTACACTTTTTATAAACTCTAGTACAACTTGTTTAAATATAAATATCTCTTCATTATAATTATTTTTTTAAAACATTATATTACTTAAATTTGGATTATTATATTTCTTAGTTCTTGAATAGATGAAAATTAAAATCTATATTAATATAATTTTAATAATTTTAATTATTATTAACTCTAGTAGAAATTGTTGAAATATAAATATCACTTAATTATAATTATTTTTTAAAACATTATATTACTTAAACTTGGATTTATATAATTTCTTAGTGATGCAAATTAAAATCTATATTCATATAAATTTTAATAATTTTAATTATTATTAAAACTTATATTATCTAACCATTTATTGTAACTATTTATAACTCAAAATTTAATTTATAATTTATTAATGAAATTTGATTTTATAATTTGTAATTAATGCCTTTTACCGAACAAGTTTAATTTTTATTTTCACCCATTTAATATATACATATTTTCATGTAATTCATTTACTTTTGAAAAAAAAAAATATAAAACTTTATTTATTCTATAAATTTGAGTAACATGGAATTCGATTATAAACTTAAGTAACATGGAATAAGAACTTCGACATTAAATTGTATGAGTGTTTACCCTTCCCTATTATTACGGAAAATAAGTTCCCACCTAAAAAATTTATAAGTTGTTATTGGATTAAAGTGATTTTTAATTGAAGAAAATGATAAAACTATATTTCCAAAACTTTTTTATCAAATAGGAACAATATGTCTAACGAGGCCGAGGAGTGTCTCGAAAATTATAGAAATTCTGACTATATTTAAAGAAAATGTGACAAGAATTTTTGTAAATCTAAGTTATAGTTGTTAAACTTCAAAATTTTAAATGTTTTGGATGTTTTTAGTAGTGCTAAATCCATTTCTACTATCAAAAACACTACTCAAACACTACCCCTACAAGATTTTTCGAAATATTTTTACCGGAATTCTAACTACTTTTGACTCTCCACGAAATTCCTCCCCTTATTTGACGACTCTGGAACAATGTTTTGTTTGATTGTAGTTTTAGTCCAACAGTTCTAACTAGAAGTCTCGCTCCAGTGATCGGTTGTCTCTCGATGAAGCCTATAGCTAATCATTTTTTAAATTTTCCTTCTAGGGAAGCTACATCTAGACGATTGGGCAATCTCGTTTAGTTCACATTTTAATATTTGACAGCATTGGCATTTTTCATTATAGTGTTGATTTTGAGAGGCGGTTAGAAACCAAATTTAAAAGTTCAAATTGTTAAGGTTTTAGGTGCGTTTAACAATTTTGTATTAAACTTTTTATTTAAATTTAACTAAAAAGATTTAAATAATGATGGATATGATGATTCAAGAAAAAAACTTTATACAAAATACAAATTGCAGAAGCTTCAAACAATAATAATAATATATTTGAATTATTAAACTATATAAATTATTACTTATATATAAAAGAAAAAAAATATATAAAAAATTGATTACTATGAAAATGATTTATAAATTATCATTTTTATAAAAAAAAAAAAAATGGTGATTACCATGAAGATGACTTAGAAGCACCAGCTAGCTGACTGATCTCAAAATTGGCTTGGGTGTATTTTTATAAAACATGATGTCATTAATTAAGATTTGTAATTGTCATTTTTTAAATTATCTGTAGTAAATCGTCAAGTTATAATTGTCAAGTTTCAAGATTTACAATTGTCAAGTTCATAGATCTGTGGATAGTTAAGAAAAATATACATTGTAGTTGAATTGAGGCTTTTCTGATCCATAACAATAATAAGAAGAATTTCCGCGTAATGTAGAAAACCTTTATCGTCGCGTTTCGAACCAACGAGTATTATAGTTGAAATGAGGTTTCTGTGATCTATAACAATTATAAGAAGAATTTCGGCATAAATTACATGTAGAAAACCTTTGTCGACGCGTTTCGAACCAACCAGTATTATAGTTGAATTGAGGCTTCTGTGATCCATAACAATTACAAGAAGAATTTTGGCGTAAATCACATGTAGAAAACTTTTGTCGACGCGTTTCGAACCAACCAGTGTGGTTCATCGTAAGGACAATTTACGTATGTAGAAAACCTTTGCCGACGCATTTCGAACCAATCAGTGTGGTTCATCGTCAGGACAATTTACGCATGTAGAAAACCTTTGTCGACGCGTTTCGAACCAACCAGTGTGGTTCATCGTCAGGACAACTTGTCCTGACGATGAACCACAGTGGTTGGTCCGAAATGTGTCGACAAAGGTTTTCTACATGTGATTTATGTCGAAATTCTTCTTATAATTGTTATGGATCACAAAAGCCTCAATTCAACTATAATACTGGTTCGTTCGAAACGCGTCGACAAAGGTATTCTATATGTGATTTACTCGGAAATTCTTCTTATAATTGTTATGGATCACACAAGCCTCAATTCAACTATAATGTATATTTTTCTTAATAATCCACGTATCTATGAACTTGACAAAGGTTTTCTACATGTGATTTACGCTGTAAATTTTTTTTTTATAGTATTGAATCCATTTCTATTGTAAAAACAACTATGAAACATTCAAACTTTTTAAGAAAAATATGCCCTGAATCAAGAGACGTTCTACGAGGGCAAATTTGCCGGCTCAGTGGATAAGAGAGCTGGAGTTCCACTAAGTACATGAAGTAGTGAGCTTAAGTATTGCAGATTCCCGGAATATTCGGGAATCCGACAAATCTGAACTCAGTCAAAAAAATTAACTGCGCCCATATCTGTCGAATTCCCAAATATTTCAGAAATCTACAATCCACTTAAAAATGACCATACATGAAGTTAGCACGTCAGAACTTCCCACTGTGCCACTTTGCCCTAGGTCACGAGTTATATTTACTTCTCTACTTTGGAGAACGTCCAAGAAGATTGAAGAGAACATGGGCACTTGCATCAATGTGGAGAGATGGAAGGCTCACTTATTTTTCGTGGAAGAACGTGATGCAGTAACGCCGTTTCCAAAAATTTTAACTCTGACAGAGTCTTCTTTTTCTATGAAGTCAGGAAATGACAGAGTCAATCCTACTATGAAGTCAGGAAATATCTTTACGATAATATATTGTCGAGTAAAAGGTCTCCTCAAAAGGAAAGAAAGCGAAGTAGGCCACAGTGTGGCAGTTTGTCCCAATCAACTCGCAGTGAAGCAACGACTGTACAGTCCTAAATCTCATTTTTTATTGATTATGAATATTTAAAAGTTCGATAAGCTCAAAGTTCGAAATTTGATGAGTTGGATAAGCCAAAGTTCGAAATTTGATGTTGCAGGGTGTGCATTCTCGAGATTGCAGAGTTTTACAGGCGCCCGTGACATTATATATTTACTGCAATTTTGGTAAACCATATTCACTGTGCAGAGATTAATCATTGGTGGATTTCTGCATGGGAAGATTGTCTTGTATGTATGAAATGAATCATCCATAAATATGGTATCTTATTCCGTGCACTATGTCCAGTATGTTAACTTCAACAAGATACTTTGACATTGAATTCTGAATCTTCAATGTATCCAGACATGAATCTGATGCATATCTCAATCCTTGGGCAGATCAAAGGGGAAAGCATGTATTCGATTCAATCCTCAATCAATTCCCTGATGAACCAGCAGCGCAGCGTAGAAAGCGAGAAGGAGACATGCTGTGAATGCAAATGTGGGTGATTTGAATTAATTGGGGATCGAATCGAGATCTGCCCAAGGATTGATTAGATTCATGTCCGGATGACAATGATTCAACATTCAATTTGGAATTGAATCGATTACACAGTCAGGTGGCTCATTAGTACGAGATAGTTGAAAGCACCTCGTCAAATATAAGCAGTAGTCTATAACGCGACTTTTTGAAAGTTTTTCTGGCAGATTTTTCCGGTCAAAATCCGGCAGCAATTCATTGGAATCCCAAGTTTGATAGCTAGTTTCTGCACAATCAATGGCTCCCGGGGTTTTTCAGGGCGCTGAATCCAAATATGCAGTTAAAAAACCATTTTAACTGCTAAAAATCAAGATTTAACCTCATTTCTTCAGCCAGATTCCGTCACCGGAATCTCCAAAAAGTCGCATTATAGACAACTCCCAAATATAATTCGTACTTTCACAGTACGAGATAGTTGAAAGCACCTCGTCAATTATAATTCACAGGGTATTTCAATTTTTCTAAATTATCAAGGGTGTTATAGATCATCTATTTGAGCATTATGACGTAGTAGGACACATTTCTAAGAGGCTTAGTAGGGGAAAACATTGACAAAATTCAACCAGGAATATGTCCAAGTTAGTCTACAAAATGAGAGGAACAAAACCATGTCTTAGTTTGTCCAAATTCACAAGAGTTTTTAGAGCTCTAGCTGAGCATGATAACATGGTAGCTAGGAGATGATGTGGCAATTGTTGGGAAAGATATGAAGATTTGGAGAGATATTGAGTTCAAATCCAAGTTGGTTTATACGAATTACTAAAAGGAAAAGTCGTACAAATGGTCGTTGGTGAAGTCAACTAACCATTAGAGGATTTAACTAGTCATTGGAGACATGGTGGACCAACTAGTTGAGTAATGGACCATGATCAAAGGGAATCTTAGAACTAAATTATGAAAATTTGTCCAATTCAACACCCATTGGTAGGTGAATTAAAAATAATATCGTAATATCTTATGAATTAATTTACTAGCCTATGTGGATGAGTAGTATATATTTTGTTGCGGAAGAGTCAAGCTAGCCATTAACTAGCCATTAGAACATTTTCTTTAAAGGCTAAGCTCTCTTAATTTGTAAATCTTGGTTGTTCATTTGAGACAAGTGCTATAAAAAATAAAGTGTTCATTTTTATTGCAATCTCTTGTATAATTTTTACGCTTTTGTGGAGTGGCTTTTGTTCAATATTTTTTTCCTGTTTTATGTATTAGGCATTAGAATCATAATTATTATTATTAAAGAGTAGAATTATCCTATGACTAATGCCCTTTTTTATTGAGAAACTACATAACGGAAGAGAACAATTAGGGGGAGCACCCCACTTGTTTTTTGGTTTTGCAGGTAAATTTAATTGAAGGTCTTAAACTATTTCATGAGAAGGCTTCATTATTTTTCGTGATTTTGTATTTTTTGCCAAAGAGGATGAAAGTTGGAGTCATCACCAAATGAAGAGGCCACTCCTAAGGAGATTAAAAAATCTTCAAAAAGCTTAAGCAAAAGCGAGGGCAAGTTTCAGAAGCACCAAACCCATTCCCTTGACCAAAGCCATCTATAATGACTTAAGAGAATATGAATGTCACACTCTAGAAAAAGGTGAGACTCCAAGGGCACATGTATTATTGCAGTAACCATAAAATTCAATAAATATTTCAACTTTTTTACTTCTATTTTTTGTAGACAGTCTAGGAAAAATCACTTGCTAATGTTATTTTTTATATTTATTTAGCAAGTCATAATCTAGAGAAAAAATGTCATAATTGTTAGACCTTGTCAAGATTCGATACAAGTCCTTATGACTTCATATTTTACACATGTATCTAGCTATTTGTGTTGCATATCTACAGATTTACAAAGTGTTATGAAACCAGCTCACAAAAAGATAGAAAAGATAGATAAATGCCTTCAAAATAAGCCTCTTCGAGGGGGCAACCTCCTTTACAATACACAAATGAACAATTCTTGGATGATACAAATGACAAGACCACTTTTCTATATATAGGAGTCTAAGGGGTCATAATATAATTAGAGCCGACATAACAATAATAATGTAAGGGCACAATAATAACAATATGAGGACCACATGGGCACAACAATATAATAAGGGGGTTGTACTAATAACAGTAAGGGGTTACACTAGTAGTATAGGGACCTAACATGCTCCCCTCCTTCAAAAATTGTTGTCCTCAATGCTTGAGTAGTTCTTGATGCTTCTGTATAAAATTCTTGTCCTCCCATGTGGAATCTTCAGCTAGTAAGTTCTTCCACTTGATGAGATACTCTGAAATTGATCGATTTCGTAGCTGTCAGGTTCTTGTTTCTGTGACTGCTCTAGGCTCCAATATGATTTTTCCTTCCTCGTCAAGTTCTGGCAATATTGTTTGAACTAGGATCTTCTGCAACTTTTGAATGAGTGGCCACACTTCTTCATCGTTCTTCCATTCATTCCTTGCTTCGTTTATCCAATCTAGTTGGATAATAGAAATAACACAAAACAATGTGTCCTAATCCTCATCCTTTCTTGAGAGTGCATCTGCAACAACATTTTGCTTCCCTTTTTTGTAGATGATTTCAAAGTCATAACCCGACATATTTGTGACCCATTTTTTCTGTTCTTCTAAAGATAATCTTTTTTTCTAAAAAGTGTTTAAGATTGTCATGATCCATTTTTACCTTGAAGTGTCTTCCCATTAGGTAAGGTCGCCATTTCTTAAGTGCATGTAGTATTGCCAACATTTAATTCTCATAAATAGTTTGAGATGTAGCCATAAAAATACCCAATCGCCTACATCAAAACTTCTTTCACTGCGATGTTGATCTGCCTGTTGTTTCATTCGATTCTGCACCAAAGTGGCATTATCCTTTAAAAGTTGGAGAGCTTGTTATTGGTGCTCGATGAGATATTTCATTGCTTGAATCTTTTTCTTCTTGATATGTCCTATCTTGAGAGTTTGAGGAGTCGTAATTTCTTGATGCTCGATATGATCTTTCACTTCTTGAGCATTTTTCTTCTTGATATGTCCTTCTATCTTGATAGTTTGAGGAGTGTTAATTCCAACCAATGCATTACAAAATATGGTCGGATTCATTTCTTCTTTCTCGATGTGATCTTTCACTTCTTGAACCTTTTTCTTCTTGATATGTCCTTCTATCTTGCGAGTTTGAGGAGTGGTAATTCTTGCCAATGCTTTACAAGATATGGTTAGATTCATTTCTTCTTTCTCTGGGTTGGTTCCTAGTGTATATCCTCTTCCTTTGATGTTTCTTGATCCTTTTCTTCCCCCTCTTCATAAGCTATGTAAAATAATTTCTTCTCACCACAATTATGACCTTTAGTGTATTTGCTATCACAATTGTAACAAAGCCCTTTTTCTCTTTTTTCTTCCAATTGTTGCGTGTAAACCTTGTAGGTTGTGGAAGGCTAGGAGAAAAAACACTTCCATAATTATAGTTGTGAGTGGTGGGATTCCTTGTTTCCATAATTTCACTTTCAATTTTTCTTGCCAACCTGAATGTCTTCTCCAATGAATCAGGTTCCCAAAGACGAACCTCATGTTGAATGTTATCCTTTAAAGTCCCTATGAAGACATCAATCCTTTGCTTCTCTAGAATATCATTTACCCTTATATTCAATTTTTGAAAGTACTCAATGTGCTCTGCCATTGAACCCTTTTGTTTGAGATTTATCCATTGGCTAAATAAGGTGTTACTCTTTGTATCCTCATAATGTGCTATCATTTCTTCCATGAAAATTGACCAAGTGACAAGTGCTTTATGACAACAAAGCCCTTTATACCATAAAAATTGATTTGGTTCTAAATAAAAAGATGCAATATGTACCTTTTGTAATGGTTGAACCTCATGTAGATAAAAATAATGCTCCATCTGTAGTATCCAATTTACTGGATCCTTACCATCAAACTTCCTCATATCACCTTTTCTTGATTTTAGGAGCTTGATCTTGAAACGACTTTAACTCGGTAATTTCAGATCTCCAAGTCCTAAAATTGCGTCCTGTAGTATCCCCCTGAGTCCTTTTTCTAACCCGGAAAGTCTGATCAGAATTTGATTCGCCAAGAAAGAGTTATGCCCAATCTCCTAACATGACCTGATTATATAATGTTTCAGTAGAGCGAACTTGTACGACGTGCCCGTGTCACTGTTTCAACCTTTGGATCTGAAAAATATACATAGAAAACTACAGTCTGTACTATTTATGTAACTTCTTATGAAATTTCAATTTGTTGCTCAGAGAAAAAGTTATGAAAATTTTACTAAGGTTAGTTGTTTATAATGTAATTCGGGAGTCTTCAAAAACCCTAAATTCCTCAGATTATATCTCCGAAACTATTGCGAGAAAATATCGGAGATTCGGACACGAGATTCACCACGATTTCAACTCAAATGGGTTTTAATTTCAGAGTCTGAACCTTTGTAGAAAAAATATTATAGTGAAATTTCCTCGATGACCTGTCTGAGATGAAATTCTGGAGCTTGCAAAAACCCTAACTTCCTCAGATAATATCTCTGAAACTATAGTGAGACAAGATCTAAAATTCGGACCCAAGGTTCAGAGAGATCTCTTCTCAAATGAGTTTTTTTTTTTTTTAGCTTCTGAAAATTTGTAGCGAAAAAGGTATAGCAAAAATGCCACGATGACCTGTTTGGAGCAGTGAAACCCTAGAATCCAAAGCTCTGATACCAAATGTTATGAAACCAGAGCACAAAAAGATAGAAAAGATAGATAAACGCCTTCAAAATAAGCCTCTTCGAGGCGGCAACCTCCTTTACGTTACACAAATGAACAATTCTTGGATGATTCAAATGACAATACCTCCTTTCTATATATAGGAGTCTAAGGGGTCATAATATAATCAGAGCTGACATAACAATAATAATGTAAGGGCACAATAATAACAATAGTGGGCTTCTATGGTGCACAATAATAAAAATATGAGGACTACATGAGCACAAAAATATAATAAGGGGTTGTACTAATAACGATAAGGGATTACACTAGTAGTATAGGGACCTCACACAAAGTTGTATTTTACTAAATCTGCAATTTACAACCATTTACAATAGGTTCTACAAGCTTCCAATTAAGTCTTCATACCTTAGAACTTAGCAAATAGTTCTAAATTATTTTAGAATTCATATTTTACCATTTAGAACTATTTTAATTTGATTTCCAAAAATTAAATGTGGAATTTTATAGGTGCATAAACATATTTTTAACCCAAAATTTTGAAATTCAATTTCCAACTAGTTGGAAAGTGAATTTTTAGTCATCATTAGTGGAGGGGAGGCCCTAAAAAGCCTCCGCTTAAATCCTCTTGCCATTTCACCCCTAGAATAACTCTCGAGGATTGATTTAACACTAGTTGGGTCTATGTTTGGATTAAATCCAATAATTATCTTTGCATTTTATGCAGACTTTAAATTTGTCATACAAGACAACAAGTTGTTTTCAACAATATATCCTTGACCATTCATTTCAATTAAATGATATTTGTATATTCAGTTAGTATTTCAGAGCAGACTAAAACCTATAGGTCACATGCTATATTTTCATTGAGGTTTTTTTACTAATAGTTTTTGTTTATAATTCTACTACTACAATGCCAAATATTATATCTAAGCAAAAAGTACAAAGTGAACACCTCCCCCTATTTGAATCAACATAAGGCACTAGTTGTGTATTAGAATTGTTGAAGATTATTTAGAGTTTCCTCCCTTGGTTGTTTAAGAGGTGTTGGGCCTAAATAGCAAGGGCTTAAGCCGAGGTGACACTAGATCCCTACCCTATCATTGTGTTCCCATCCACTAGGTTGCAAGGACCTTAGCAACACCATTGATTTGATAAAAAATAAGATAGTTCTATATATTTATTTGTTTTATAGAAAAACATGATATTAAACTTGTACTAATGCGCACACACATATGCTAGGTTGGGAATTTTTTTATTTTTATTTATTTTTTTTTTTTTTGCGTATAATGTTTTTTTTTTTTTTTTTTTTTTTTTTTGCGTATAATGTTTTTTTTTTTTTTTTTTTTTGGTTTGCGTATAATGTTATTTGTGAAAGTAATCACGAAAAATTAAAAATCAATCATTTTTCTTACTATAATTGATTAAAGTTATCAAAGTTCAATTAAATTCAAAATGCACTCTACATAGAGCACCATTTTGTTAACAAAATATTGCACAGATGTTGTAATAAACACGCAATATTTTAAAAAGTGTTTGTTGTGATTAGTTTGACTTTGTCAATTATAATTGTGTTTATTTACAAAGTTCATGCATAAGTGGAGTCAATTTGGAAGGAAGGAAATGATTCTTTGGTTAAGTAAAGAATACTTAAAGTCTTATTATCTTGAATCATGAATATTTTCATCACTAGAACAAGCTTCTTGTTTCTTATGTTTTGGAGCTTTTCTAAGCTTTCAATAAATATCTAATATTCAAGCGACAACATCCCATTACATGACGAGGAACATCTAGAATGATGGTCTTCCATTACTAATGTAAAAGATGAATAGAATAACCTTTCTTCTCATGTTTTGTAGTGCTAGAGGAAGCAATCACACAACTCTTGACATTAAAAGCAAACATACTCACCTACTTGATAAGTATTGTGACCTAAGAAATGTAGTTTTTAACTATATATAATTAATTGTTGCAAATAGATTCTTAATGAAACATAAAAGATGCAATGGAAAACACACACATTAACACAAATATTTACTGTGGAAACCCAAATCAGTGATATTTTCCAGTATATTTTCTTATGTACAATATTGTAATACCATATATATATTCCACAACATCCATAAAATGTCAATCCATTTATCATGGATAAGAATATAGCTATAGTTCCTTGTCCAAAACTACAAATAATTGGAAAAGCCATCATGTGTCATGAATTCGCTAAAGGTGAAAACTGTGCAATTAGAACTTCCAAAAATAGATGCAAAAATTAGCCCCTTTTTTTTGGGGGGGGTGGGGGGCAGGTGGTGGGGTAGTGCTACCTCGAAATCCCTACACAAGAGGGTTCTCCCTTCTCCCTCCCACCCTACTATGCATGGTGCAACATACTGCATGTGGAGGTAGCTGCACAAAGAATATAACACATACCCAACATTATCCCTCTTGTTATTTCATTTGTGTATACATGATCAACAATCTAGAGAAATAATGTGTGGTGTTACTACTTAGCAAGTTTTGCTAAGTAATGCATTTCTGTACAATTTTGATATTTTTGGCTTGTTTTTTACTAAGGGAAAGTGGATTAGGGGGACCCCACTTGACATTTTGGTGTAGGAGGCTCCAAACATAAGAAGAGGAGGCAAAAATTAAAAGGTAATTGGAATGTGGGGCGAACCCAAGAGGGAATTCACACCCCTTAGAAGAATTCACACTTATGGGAAGGATGAGAGGGGAAGAGTTTGATTTGTGAGGTCCGCATGGAGAGAGGAGGCCAGCAAGGATAAATATAGGTGGAGGGCCTCATTTTGGGACATTTTTCTAATTTTATAATTGAACCCTTGTAGGATTGTGCTGCTGCGTCGAGTCTACATTGTGTTGTTCAACACAAGAGATTTCCGGGCGAGAATCTCACCTCCATCTTTGGTGGACTTTAAGTTCCACCCAAGGGGAGTTCGTTGATACTTTTTAGAGTTGTTCTGGGAGGATTTTCAAGTGTATTTGACCATCATTTGGAGAAGTTTGGGGGCAAAAGAGAGAGTACACACCCCTTGGATAAACAGTTGCAGGGCATATTGGATTCTAAGATTTTTGAGAGGACTTTGTCTTAGTATTTTCTAGAGATTTGGGGTATTTTGCAGGGTTGAAGTGTTGGGAGTTTGGAGGAGTATTTATGGTGTGTTTTTACAGTATGCAAAGGGTCACTAGATGGGCCTATGCATGACATGGAGTTGCTGGAGTTGAGGAGAGATACTTGGTGAGCTGAGAAGGTATTGTTGGGGTATATTATAGAGGAGTTTTTGGAAGGATATCTAGAGGTATTTTGGCTTGTAGCAGCATCTTTCTCTCAGTTGTGCATACACCAGGCAAAGAAAGGAGTGTGCATATTTAGGTCTTTATGGGCCAGTCGAAAGTAGCTCAATTCCTCGCTAATTTTTTTTTGGGTTTGAGGTGTAGAGCGCATGGCTAATTTTGTTGAATTTTCTAAGTAGTATTGAGGGTTAAATTAGCAGTTCTTCCTCAGCAGTTATAACAATTATTCCTGGTTGGGCACAATCCTTACAACATAGTCATTTTCAGCACTTGGGTGCCTTCATCTTCACCTGGGTTTTTTCCTTGTTTGTTGTAGCAAGCGCAGGTTCCTCTATCTCCACATATATCGTACTCTTTCTTGTTCAATTAATAAAATGGCTCAACTTGGTGCAATTTCTGGTGTTTATTGTTGTTGATGATGCATGGGTTAAATTTTGTGTGTGCATGTTGTTATTTTCTCTTGTTATCATTGTTATTTCCTATTAGGGATATACATAATGTCTAATGTTTCTCTACACCAAAAGAAATTCTTAGTTTTGGTTCCCAAGTTGTCCAGGTAACTAAGTATAGTCTGGGACCACATTCACTGAAGATTCCAAGAATCCTCCCACTTCAGGCTAAAGGGTTGGCCTCCCTTTCACCATAGGAGGTATTTCCTGATAATAGTGTGAATTAAATAGTCATTGTAAAATAATGTAAATTAAATGGATTTTCTAATTAAACAAATAAATAGGCAAGATTATTGAATAGGGAGTGTTTTAAATAAAATAATTCTTTTTAGGAAAAAGAGATGGTAGATACATAACTCATGAAAACTTATTAAATTAAAACTTCATTAAAGACAAATGCGGTAAATCAATATATATCATAATTCACAAAGGTTAGCAAGAAATAAAATTAAAATTAAAGAAAAGAAAGAAATTAAAGCACACTGGCGTTAAATACATCTAATTGAACTATGTGATTCAAATAACATAGCACCAATTATTATTATTATCTAACATGCATAAAAATTAGAATAATTTAATTTAATAATTTCTAATAATAAATATTGGAGAAATATTAAATTAAATGTAATGTGTGAAATATTAGACAATTTGAACAAGTCATATATTGGCCAATAATTTCACATTTTCCAGTGAGGAAAAATAGTGAAAACAAGAATAAACTTTAAAGAACTAGGTTTTATGGCATTTGAATTTATGACGCACATAACCCTAAATATCATGTATTCATAAAATTAAACCGGCAACAAAATAAACTAAAAATATGATTTAAAAACCCTAAATATCATTTAATATCATTTAATGTGTTCGTGAGTAATGCATAATCAAGTTAAGGCACTATTCTGGAACAACGAACGAGTAGATAAAATTGAAATTAAATGAAACACAATAATTAAATGAAACACAATGGAAGAAAATAAAATAACCAAATTATAATATTATGAATAAAAATTAAACCTGATGAAATCTCATCCATCAAGAAATATAATCGAATATAAAATCGAATATAAGGAGTCGATGATTAACCTTTAAAATAGACCCAATGAGGTATAAGCCATCGAGTACGAAGTTGGTCAGCAACCCTCCTCTCTCATATACCCGACACGGTTATAATGTTTGTAAAGCTTAAAATTTATTTTGAAGGTGTATAATACACTTTAGATTGGGAGGCACATATCTTCGTACATATGATAGTGTAAAGGGAGGTGGAGTGAGTCATAATATCATTCACGTTGAGTTTCAATGTGAAACATGAGGTAGAGTATTAAGGTTGTATATGAGGGAGGATAGTTAGGTGGTTAGGGGTTTGTTTGTTAATTTATTAATTTAATATTTAATTTATATGTGTTTAATATATATTATTTAGAATTATCTAAAATTATTATTAGATTATAATTAATATTTAGGTGTTTAAATGTAAATTATTATATTTATTTTTATAATAATTGAATTAATTATATTTTGATTTATGATTTATTTTAATATGATATTAAATTTTTAACTAGGTTATAATATTAATGGTAACATATAATTGTATTATTAATTAAAAATTAGAGATTTTAATTTTATTTAATATTAAATAGTATTTTACGAGTTACATATTATTTGATTAGTAATATTGAATATATTGATGTTATAGGAATAATGAAAATCAAGTGGTAGTGGATTTTTGACGATGAAAATATTGAGGAGATGGTCAAATTGAGATGAAATGAAGCCTAAGGCAATATCCTGGTGATAGAAGAGAGCCAAGATTTAGATGCGCAGGTGATGCGACAACACTTAGTTTCTATGGATGTTATGATCTACAACATCTTCAAAGTTCCTACATTCATCCAACAAGAACCTTCTTCGTTCACCATATTCTTTGACAACATTATATTTGTAAAACATCAAAATGCTTTGTCTTAGAATGATATGTTGGGTTATTTATTAGGAAGATTGCACTTTGATTATCATAATCTATCTTCATAGTTGTTATACCAACCCAATACCTAAACACAATCTCTGCAACCATATTGCTTCCTTTCTTGCATGAGTGGCTACCATGTTTCCAACTTATGTAGTTAAGAGTGCCACTATGGACTGTCTCTTTCTCATCTAATTGATTTCTCCTCGAAAAAGCTTAAATGCATACCCACTTGTAGATCTTCTACAATCTAGATTTCCATCCCAGTCTACATCAACAAGCCATGTATGTCCAATAGTCTAAACAACCATGGTCTTCCTTGGTATCACAATCCATAACTAGTAGTGCCATGCAAGTACCTGAAGCCCTGTTTAATGTTATCCAATGCTCCTTCCTTGGTTTTGACATATACTTGATCAAAACTCCCACTACATGTGCAATGCCTATTCTAGTACAAACCATTACATATAGTAAACCTCCAAACACATTGTCATATGGTACATGAGGCATGTCCTCTTCCTCTTTCTTTATTTTGGGACATTGTTATGTAGATACATTTACACTTACAAGAATATATACCTATATCGGTCTAAATTCCTACATATTACACCTTTGCAAAATTATCTTGGCATATTTCCTCTGATTTAATCATAATTTCCTCTTTGCCTGATCTATTTTAATTTCATGCCCAAAATAAATTTTGTAGCACCAGGATCCTTCATGTCAAATTTAGATGACAACTGAATTTTCACTTCTTAGATGATTTCATGTTGATGTTTGTTCTTATCAAGGAAAAGAACCAACCTCCTAGGGCTTGTTTTCAAGTTCCCTCTATGTTTTCAAAGAGGTGGAACTCCACTTCTCATTCACTTATATGTTCAAATAATTAAAATACAAAAATATAAACATTTAACACATTCATCTATGAGTGGATCCTGTCTTTTAAAAGGGAAAATGCAATCATGATATCATAAATAAATATACTTCTAAGATTCATTTCATTTGAAGCAAAGCAATAGATAGAATATAGAGAATATGATCCATATATTGAGAGAGTTCTAAAATGATTTCACGCATTTAAAGAATATAAAGATTCATAGGAGAACATTAAGGAGATTTCACTCTTTTAAAAGTCTAGTAACCACAAATAACACACTCTCTTGAAAATAGCTCTCCACTAGAGTAAAAAATAATTGTACATACTTTAAGTTTTTGAATAAAGTAAGTGCCTACAACAAAACAAAAACCCAATACTTAAATGTAAAATATAAAGGCATTTATCCTTAAGGGATTGTGATTCGGCTCCTATGGACTAGTTGATATGAGGGTACCTAGAAGAATGAGAAAAATAGTTGTTAGGAATCATCTTTATAAATATATAAAACAATTCATAAAGTTGAATGACAAAAAATTTGGAAGAAAGAAAAGGAATTGCTTCAAAATAAGACGGAGAGCACACGAAATTGTAGAAGGATGCTTAGTGGAATGAACTCTCTCTATTGCAAGATTTGTTGTAGAAATATATGTTGGCCTTGATATGTCTATTAATTGAATTTATAAAGAAGTTAATTGAGATTAACAATTTCGTTTAAAGAAATTTTCAGCCAATCTTGAACATGTTCCTTCATTGATGGGACCATTATGTCTTGTTTTAATCTTAACGCAATTATTTCCTCTTCTATGTCTTTCACATATGACCATAGTTTCTTTGTAGTTTCTAATTAGTCTTCATTGTCATTGACAAATGTGACTAACCATTTCTTAGTCCATATTCTGGAAAATCAATAAAATTGTTGAAATTATTACCCCATGATGCCTTAATAATAGTTAATTATTCTTGTAATACATGTTTGTGGATCATCATCGAGTCCCTAATCATTCTTGGGCCTTGTAAATCTTTAACAACTTTGATGAATTTGAAGAAAGCATTTATCCTATGGTCATCAATACTTGGACATTTTTATATAGCATCTTATAACATCTTCGTTCTTGTATACCAACTTATCTTGATTTGTTTGATTTTTTTTCCTTATGGGAGTCCTTGTTGGGCCTTATAGAAATTAGTAAGAGTGTTGATTTTTTTAACGAAGGTTAATAAATCATTTCCAATAAATTTATGATCATGTTCTAAATATTTCTTTAAATATTCTATAGATGAAGAAATTCCTTGAGATAAATTTCTCAAATGCAAAGAAATATCCCACACATCCTCAATAATATTTGGTTACTTATTTATTTTTATGGCGACATATGATTTGATACAACTTAACAACTATGCTACTTTCTTAATATTTTGGTGTGTGACGGAGTTGAGTACTATTGTAGCTTCAGGTGCATGAATAACTAAAGGGGTCATGAATAGAGGCATAGGACTAAAAGCTTCTTCCAAGTCACTTATCTTTGTTTTTAGCCTCAGATTTCTGCCTTTTTCCCATGATAGAATGTTAAAGGGATTCTTGTATAATCATATGTAATTTTAGGAGTCCTATAGGTTGTACTCATGAAATATCAACTTTAGACTTCCCTTTATTTCTAGCTTTCTTATTTTTCATGCACACTTTCTCAAACTGCAACTTTTTGCTAGCCCTATCATAATGGAAATTGTGCATGGTCAATGATTGTTCCTCAAAAATGAATGGCTCTTTAACAACTAAATGGATGGCTCTTTAACAACTAACTCTTCAATTAATTTCTTATTCTTGGCCATGCGTAATGCTACCCAATTAAGAGTAATAGCACTATCTACCTCCATATTCATGGGTCCTTCTGCTTTTTGAAATCACTTTTTTCTAGAACTCTTGCTTTTAGATGAAGTGGAAATGTGAGACCTTTCCTAACTGACTCAATGTGGTAGTTCCTCTTCATCATCTCAACTAGAATGTATTTCATTATTCTCTCTCCTTCGACTGTATTGTTATCTTATCTTCTTTAAGTTGAGGAGGAATTCTTATGAACTTGTGGTGCTGAGGAGGTTTTATAATTTGAAGGTCCTTTCCCTCTTTGCTTGGTCCTTTTTTTTGTAGTTGGTACTCACTTCCACTACTATATCATCAAATAGTATTGTTCTATTATTCTCCTTTGATGTTTCGACTTGATTTTCTTCACTTTCCTCTGAAATGCTTGTGAATAAATTTCCATACCTTACAGATGCCAAATTATTTGAGAAAAAACCTATAGGATCAAATCCTTGGTTGGATTCTGCTTTAGACAGATTGAAAGATTTCAATAATTTAGAAAATTCTGCTAGATGTGCATAAGTCCTCATTGTGACATCTTCTATTGTCAATGGTCGTAAGATAAACTACCTTTTTCTTTTTATTATTGAAAAGAATTAACCAAGAATAATATCTCTTAATTTCCGCAACAAGGTATTTATCCAAAACAAACATAGGAAGCAACAATGGAATATATTCATATCCAAACAACTTGATACATGTATGGTTCTCCCTTTTATCACGCACTCCTTTTCCCTAGAGAAAATTTTGATCTTTATAAGATATTCTTTGGTGCTTATGTCCCATTAGCATTTTCCTAAACTCTCTAAAAAAATTATTTTGAACAAGGAAAAAATGGAAAGGATCCTTGTGTTTCCATTGAACATGGTATGAGAACTATATCGATTCTACCTTGGGATTCATATTAATTTTTTGGGGTAAGCCATGGAACAAATTTTAGAAATCAATAGCCATCACCAAGTATGCCATTATTAAAAATCTATGGCCTTTGTGGAAATTAACCAATTTAAAATAAATCTCAATTGAACTAACCTATGCCTAGTGAAAGAGAATATCCTCCATGAAAATGAAGTAAATTATGTAAAAATTGACTTGGGTATATTAAATATAAATTCACACCCCATAATATGTGTGAATAACCAAGAGAAACATCTATATGGTTCTATTAATAAAGACATAGCAATGTTGGAGAGGTTGGACATAACTTGCACAAAATACAAAATGAAGTTCTAAGTGATGTTCATCCCACCACCATGAGAATCAAGAAGGGTGTCAACCTCAGAAAATTTAAATTGTGTGTTTGGTTTTGGTAACTTTAACATATTTATAAAAACATTTAGGGTTGACAAGGCTAGGTTCTTCTTTAAATCGAGCTTCATAGTCCTGATCTTTGGATCGAAATGATAGGAACACCAACATATGATTTCTTTGAATTTGAATACCTAGGGAACACATGAAACATTAGCTGACCATGTACTCCAAATATTATTTCCCTTTTTCTCATATTGACCCAAATTGGAATAGCACTCATACACAACTAACTAATGGGAGTTTTTATCCTGACATGCTAGTGAATTGGTTGTATCCCCACAAAAAACTTCCTTCTTCCTCTTAATCTCCATTTTCTTATTTGTTCAATGTACTTCGATATGCATGATAGATAAATGAGGTTGCAATGAAGCTCTTAGCTGTTAAAATATTTAGTATTATACCACCTTCATCAGGCCAAGTGGGAATGATAACATAAAGTTAATAACTTTCGAAAAGTCTTTCAAATTTTTTTTTTCTCGAAGATAATTCATGTAGTATAATATCAACACATTTTCAAGTTTTCAATTAGCCCCGAAAGGAGAAAATCATTGATTTTCATTAAGTATGGAGTATAAGTGGAGAATTGACATTTATGGTATATTATGTGGAGAGATTTTACATGTGTATAAGTTTATATTTCTAGGGATATGGATGTTTGGAAGAACATTGAGTGTGCGGAAGGATAGGTGTGTGGAAGGATGGGTGTGTGAGTCTTCCACACACATATAAAAATGATTAAATATATAAGAGTTTGGGGGAATAATGTTGAGAGTGGGAAAAGGTGTAGAGTGCAAAGATGTGAAAATTTCCACACCACTACTTCTTACAAATGACTAAATATGAAATTTGAAGCAAGGATAGAGAATATACAATGGTGACACCAAAATAACTCAACATTCATATCTAACTGTGGGATATTGAGACCATGTGGGTTACTAAGAACCTAGAATGCCTTGAATCCATTGGGAATGGAGTTTAAATCATTCAAAAAATACATGAGTTGATCGCATAAAAAAAGAAGCTATATTTATACAACTATTGATGGTTTTTGGACCCACCAACATTCAAGGGGTTTTCCCGATAAGTGTTCCCAATTAGACCTCACACCATTTGGGTTAGGAACCCCATTCGAAATATGGTCCAATTGCCAATTTTTTAAATATTTCCCTTGCCTCTAACTTTCAGAAAGAGAGAGGAACATAGGCGTGCCTTCGAAAGTGTTTCTAGTGAGGGTCTAGTGAGTGTTCAGTTATAGGTGTGTCAAGGTTCTTCTACAATGGAGGGAAAAGAAAGTGATCCTCTAAGAGAGAGGTAATAGTACCACTTTTGTACAAACACACACAAAATAGAGCTATCTGCCTAACATCCAATGAAATAGTCCACAAATATGCAATGGGAATTGCAACCATTACATGACCTTCTCAATATGATAAGGACTAAAATAACTGAAATAGTTCAACTACTTTAGTACAGGTGAAAACAAACATGAATCATAAACATTCATAGAACAACCTTACAGACATTCATAATCCATGCATGAAGAACACGATGGTCATCAAGATTCATATATTAAGTAAAAGTCCCAAGAAACATGTATACATCAAACACCACTAGCTCCAATAGTGGAGCATTGGAGCCACCACTTTCTCCTCAAAAGAACTAGTTTGTCTCTCTAATGCCTTGTGGGAGGAGCCAAGGTGAAAATTCCTTTGCTCATACAATGAGGGTGCATATATAACCAATGGGGTGATGCTTCATCTCCCTTGTGACTCTTTGGCTACCCTCATGACTATTTGAATTCTTATGACTTTTCGACTTTACATGACTCTTCATCTTTTGTACATGTCCTTTTGTACATGCTAATCGAGAAGAATGGACATAGGGAACTTTACAAGAAGCTAAAGGACAACTGGTTAGTTAATCATCCATGCAAATGTTAGGCCCCTATAATACTAGAGATTCCCCCATTACTATTGTCATTGTATCCCTTATTTTTATTTTTGTGCCCATATTTCCCCCATATTGTTATTAGTATGCCCGATAGAAACCCACTATTGTTATTTTTGTGCCTTTATGTTATTACTGTTATGTCGGCTTGATTACATTGTGACCCCATAGACTCCTATATATAGAAGGGAGGTTTAGTCATGTGTATCATCCAAGAATTGTTCATTTGTGTAAAGTAAAGGAGGTTGCCCCCTTGAAGAGGCTAAATCCTAAGGCGTTGATCTATCTTTTCTATCTTTTGTGATCTGGTTTCCTAACATTTGATATCAGAGCTTTGGATTCTAGGGTTTCGCTACTCCAAACAGGACATCGTGGAATTTTTGCTATAAATTTTTTCTACGATGTTTCAAAAGATTAAAAAAAAACCCATTTGGGCCGAAATCGTTCTGAACTTCGGGTCTAAATTTCTGAGCTGTAATATTCCTAATTAGCCATGGCTAATTGGAATATTCGATTTTGCTCAATTTTGCCTTCTATAGTTATTTTATAAATAAAAAGGTGAGGAAAGGAGGACATAACTCACTTTTAGAATAAAGTCACTCCCTAAGTAGCACAACGTTGTAACTTAAAGGGGAGCCAAGGGGGCCATAGGACCACGTAGAGAAGGGGGCCCATGTAGACACTTGGAGGGACTACACAGATGGAGAGGAGCACGTGGCAAGAGATGGCTACGTTGGAGGAGGTGGCTTTAGGGTTTTGAGAGGGGCCAACGCTATAAAGGAGAGAGGAGCCTCCTCATTTTGGCATTCGATTATGTGCATTTGAGCTAGTCACTTTGACTTAGAGCACACTGGCTATTTAGCCTATCTGTAGCACTTTTTAGTGCATCAAGTGTCTCTGTTCGGAGATCTCACACTTAGCCCCGAGGGACATCGAGTGCCTCCTCGGGCAAGGTAGTTTTTAGTAGTCTTTTGCAGGAGGATTGATCTTTGGAGTGAGAAGGAACTGAGCATTTTTGATAACTGCGAAGTCTTGAGAGAGGGATGCAGTTCCTTTGGTGGGAGTTCTGGATTGGGGTTTTTGCATAGGATTTGAGCTGGGAGATTGAGCAAGGGATCAACCCTTGCATATTGGAGGATTTTTGCAGAGTTTCCGGCAGAGTTTTGGAGGGCTCTATTCAGTGGCAGCACAGAGCCTTGAGGGATTGTGTAGATCCTCAAGGGGGTGATTTTCGGTGGTCGGCTATTTCAGAAAAGCTTTCTGGGTTTATTGAGCAGAGGCTGATTCTAGAGTTTCGGCATTTTTTGAGGAAGGGAACAACCCCAAATCCTCACTTGATTCCATGTAGTAGCAGTAGCACAACAATTATCCAACAGCTTGGACGCAGTTCAAAGAGGGGCCATTTCTTTACTATTTTGGGTGTATTTCTTCACTTGCCTTGTGCAAGTCGAGGTGCTATCTCTCTGATCACCTCCTGTACTCTTTCTAGTACTCAGTATAATAAAATGGCTTAGCATTTCTCTTTGCATTTCTTGAGTATCTGCTTATATTCCATGTTTACATTATTATATGTTGCACCACTGTTATTTTTATCTCTTTGAGCTTCCTGGTTACTATATCATTTGTACGCATTTGATTGGAGTTTGCTGGGGTTTGAGGAATATCCTGGAAAAGGATATTACAGTGGTATCAGAGCATAGATCTGGCTCA
Organism: Pinus taeda; assembly: GCA_000404065.3. Classification (NCBI taxonomy): domain Eukaryota; kingdom Viridiplantae; phylum Streptophyta; class Pinopsida; order Pinales; family Pinaceae; genus Pinus; species Pinus taeda. The sequence goes on along the minus strand of APFE030293073.1, from coordinate 268,463 downwards.
GCCTGTGGATCTAGCAGTGTATGACACCAAGGGAGAAGTGCTACATCTATTACAGAGGTAGGAAATATAGAGATATTGAGCGTAGGTTGGAGAACGCCTAGGGAGAGGGAGACTGTGTTCGGGTGGTGGACACAGAATAGGAGGAGCCAGTGGTGAACACAGAACAGGAGGAGCCTGTGGTGGATGCAGAGTAGGAGAATCCGATGGAAGATGAGGATGGGAAGATATTTGTGGACATGCTCCTCAAATTAGTGTAGGATCTATCAAGGCAGATTGAGGTGATGGGGCAGAGATTCACAGCAGTGGAGGCTAGACAACGTGAGAAAACACGGGTTTTCCAGTTTGGTGAGGGATCAGGTACATCCCACCATTTGCCAAAGCAGGGTGCCACTTAGCGTGATACTACTTCACAGATGACCTCACATGCCCCTACACGCTCTACCATGCCCACTTTCTCAGGAGCAGACACAGGGGCCAGAGCCCAGCAGGAGGCAGAGCCTGGTCATATGGGTGATTATTTTGTAGAGTACAAGGCCTATGGGCAGGAGTTCAGGGATGCTCTCTCATTCAGAGACTTTGTTTAGCTCTAGTGGGATAGTATACCTCGCGACCATCATAGAGGATACTGACATTATCATGAGGGTGACACCCACCGCGTGGCTAGTAGATTCCACTTGCCTACGTTTAATGGTTCATCAAACAATTTGGCAAAGTCTTGGGTGGAGAAGTTGGACATCTATTTCCAGCTTAACCCGATGTCAGAGACAGAGACCATTAAGGTGGTGACATTACATTTGGATGGTGAGGCCCAGGATTGGTGGTTCCATGGGATGGTTACACTCGGACACTCCATAGTGACGACATATGTCGAGTTCACCGGGAGATTGATGGATAGGTTTGACTGGAGGGATCCAGAACAACACTTTGTTGAGCTAACGAGGCTCAAACAGATCGGGAACCTAGAGACCTACATTGCAGACTTTTTGAGGGTTTCAGTGATGGTGCCAGATCTATCCGCGACATGGAGGATCTACATGTATGTTGAGGGGTTAGTAGAGATACTTCAGGGTTTGGTCTGATCCACTAGCCCAGCCACACTCCAGGATGCTATTAGTAGGACCCGGGACTTACAGGATGTCTTACCCAGGACCTAGACACCTTACCCTAGAGACAGAATTTCCAGCCTAAGGGGAAGGATGTGAGGATTCTACCTCCAAAAGGGAATCCAGGATGAGCACAGATAGACGATGATGTGAGGAGGGAGTTGAAGAAGAAGCGGTTGTGCTTTACCTGTCAGGAGCCGTGGGCACCAGGACATAGATGTGCTGCTGGCAAATCACATTTTATTGAGGTATTCTCTGAGAGTAGTAGGGAAGAGGATGAGGAGGTTGATGTGGAGGTAGGAGATAATGATGACGTGCAGGTTCCTTCGCCACCTCCACCGCCAGCAACAGGTGGTGCAGCTTTTGCACCTACCGGAGGGGTCCTTGCAACATTGCGAGGAGTGCCCAAGTATTTGACATTATCCATATGGGGAATAGTACGTGGCCAGTGAGTATCATTTTTGGTTGACAATGGAGCAACCCACAACTTCATCGATGCACAGATGGTTGAGCGGAGAGGTATACAGATAGAGAGCTTTGATGGATTTTCAGTTTTGGTCCCAGGAGATCAGACCATGGTGTGTGCTCGTTATGTCCCAGAGTTATCAGTGACAATGGGCACCTACACACTGACTGACCACTTTTCCGTGGTCGATATTCCGGACACCAACATGATACTGGGTGTTAAGTGGCTTATCACTCTAGGGAAGGTCACGACAGATTAGAAGACCCTAGATATGGAGTGGGATGATGAGAAGATAGGGAGGCATGAGAAGATACAGGGACGACACACATATCCGCCCCAAACTATTTCGGCTCGTCGGATGGAGGCATTCTTCTGGAAGAGAGACATAGAGTGGGCAGTGGAGCTGCATGCATCAGAGGCAGGGACTACAGGGCAGACGGTACATCCAGAGATATAGTCCATCCTTGACCAATATGCCACAGTGTTTAGGGAGATTCCGCTGGGACAGCCACTGGACCGGGGGTTTGAGCACACCATTGAGCTTGAGCAAGGCATACGGGCAGTGATTACTACCCCCTGTAGGCATCCCAAGGCCTATCAGGATGAGATTGAGTGGGCCATTCAGGAGTTGCTGGCTCTTGGGCACATTCGGCCGAGCATGAGTCCTTTTGCTTCTTCCGTGGTATTGGTGAAGAAGAAGGATGGCACATTGAGGATTTGCATTGACCACAGGGCCCTGAACAAGAAGACACTGAAGAATAGGTACCCAATACCCAAGATTGATGAGTTGATGGATGAGTTGAGAGGAGCACAATTCTTCTCAAAGATTGATTTGAGATCTGGGTACCATCAGATTCGCGTGAGGGAGCAGGACATTCCCAAGACCGCCTTCAGGTGTCACTATGGGCACTTTGAGCTTTTGGTGATGCCCTTCGGGCTAACCAACGCCCCAGCTACATTCTAGTCCTGCATGAATCACATCTTCCATAGTCACTTAAGTAAGTTTGTATTGGTGTTCTTTGATGATATCCTCATTTACAGCAGGACTTGGGAGGAGCATCTCCAGCACATTGAGATAGTGTTGTGCATATTGGAGGAGCAACAGTTCTATGCCAAGATCTCCAAGTGTGAGTTTGTGTTGACGGAGATGTTGTACTTGGGACACATCATAAGGGTTTATGGAGTGAGAGTCCACAAGGAGAAGATCAGGGCCATCAGAGATTGGCCGGAGCAGAGGAACGTGACAGAACTTTGGGGATTCATTGGCATTTGTACTTACTATCGGAAGTTCGTCAAGAGTTTCTCATAACTTGTTGCACCCTTGACAAATCTGATGAGGAAGGGGGCATTCAGTTGGTTGGATACAATGCAGCGAGCCTTTGACAGGCTCAAGGAGGTTATGAGTAACTGCCCAGTGCTTGCATTGCTAGATTTTTCATAGCCATTTGTTTTGGAGTGTGATGCATCAGGAGAGGGGATTGATGCAGTGTTGATGCAGGGAGGTCACCCTATAGCCTTTGAGAGCCAGAATCTCCTTCCGCATGAGAGGTTGTATTCTATATACGACAAGGAGATGCTAGCCATCATGCATGCATTGGCCAAGTTTCGACAGTATTTAGTGGGTAATAGGTTCAGGGTGAGGACTGATCACAACAACCTCAGGTTCTTTTTTGAGCAGAAACAACTATAAGAGAGGTAGCAGAAGTGGATCAGTAAGATCCAAGCGTATTACTTTGATATTGTGTATGTCAAGGGTAAGAACAACGTAATAGTAGATGCCTTTTCACGTAGACCAACCACGTTGTCTCTTATGAGCTTGGATATAGACTGGAGGGCTCAACTCTTAGTAGAGTAATCCAAGGCTAGATTTGCATGTGAGGTTCTGGATGGGCAGGTGGTGGATGACAAGTACAAGGTGATTGATAAGATAATCTACTACAGGGATCGAATCTTCTTGACTGAGGGATGTCAGCTCAAGAAGAAGATACTTTAGGCATCACATGATTCACCATTGGCCGGCCATCAGGGGTCTACCAAAACCTACAAGGCCATTAGAGAGTGGTTCTCATGGAAGGGCCTCAAGGAGGACGTACTCTAACATATCTGGGAGTGTGATATTTGCTAGAGGAACAAGGGGGAGATGAACAATCCCGCATGGTTATTGCAGCCTCTTCCCATTCTGGAGGGGAAACGGGAGTGTATTTCGATAGACTTCATCATAGGGTTGCCCATGGTACAGGGCAAGGATTGTATCTTTGTCGTCATTGATTGATTGACGAAGTACACACATTTTTTCGCCATATCCACACACTACACAGTAGCATGGGTGGCCGAGCTATTCTTCATAGAGGTCTTTAGGCTACATGGTCTTCCTAAGACCATCGTCAATGGCAGGGACAACTGTTTCATGGGCGGGTTTTGGCAGGAGATTTTCTGGTTGGTGGGGACAGAGTTGACACTGAGTACCAGTTATCACCCACAGACGGACGGGTAGAAAAATATAATTAACAAGTGGCTGGAGGGTTACTTGCATAACTATGTCAGCAGGCAACAACGAGCATGGCTGAAGTGGCTGCATCTCGGGGAGTACTACTACAACACTACACATCACATGTCCATTGGTATGTCACCATTCTATGCCTTGTATGGATATCATCCTTTATCTTTTGCTGACATGATGTTTGGTGATAGCAAGGCTCCAAGAGCCAAGATTTGGATCCAAGAGAGTCAGGATATTCTTCGAGCTCTCAAGAATAATGTGGCTACAATGCAGAATCAACAGAAGTTGTATGCTAACAGGGGTTAGGTGGAGAGATAGTTTGAGGTAGGGGACTTGGTCTACCTAAGATTACATCCATACCGACAATCGTCACTGAAGTAGAAGGGGGCTGAGAAGCTCAAGCCCCGCTTTTATGGTCCATACTGGGTGATACGCAGGATTGGACAAATTGCGTATGAGTTGGAGTTGCCCCAAGGTAGCAAGGTTCATAACGTTTTACATGTATCATGCCTGAAGAAGGCATTGGGGTAGCAGGTGATAGTGACAGATGAGCTACCACCCATGGATGATGAGGGGCATTTGGTATTGCAACTAGAGGCTATTATGAATACTAGGGAGAGGCAGTTACAGAGCAGTACAGTTCGGGAATTCTTGGTGAGGTGGAAGAATTTGCCGGATGAGGATGCCACTTGGGAAAGTGAGAAAATTTTGTAGCATCCATCACTTCAGTTGCTTGAGGACAAGCAACATTTTGCCTAGGGAGACTGTAATATTCCTAATTAGCCATGGCTAATTGGAATATTCGATTTTGCTCAATTTTTCCTTCTATATTTATTTTATAAATAAAAAGGTGAGTGAAGGGGGACATAACTCAATTTTAGAATAAATTCACCCCCTAAGTAGCACAACGTTGTAACTTAAAGGGGAGCCAAGGGGGCCATAGGACAACGTAGAGAAGGGGGCCCACGTAGACACTTGGAGGGACTGTGCAGATGGAGAGGAGCACGTGGTAAGAGATGGCTATGTTAGAGGAGGTGGATTTAGGGTTTTGAGAGGGGTAAACACTATAAACGAGAGAGGAACCTCCTCATTTTGGCATTCGATTATGTGCATTTGAGCTAGTCACTTTGACTTGGAGCATGCTGGCTGTTTAGCCTCTCTGTAATAGTGTTTAGTGCAACGAGTGTCTCTGTTCGGAGATTTCACCCTTAGCCTCGGGGGACTTAGAGTGCCTGCTCGGGCAAGGTAGTTTTCAGTAGTCTTTTGCAGGAGGATTGATCTTTGGAGTGAGGAGGAACTGAGCATTTTTTATAACTGCGCAGGCTTGAGAGAGGGACGCAGTTCTTTTGGTGGGAGTTTCGGATTGGGGTTTTTGCGTAGGATTTGAGCTGGGAGATTGAGCAAGGGATCAATCCTTGCATATTGGAGGATTTTTGCAGAGTTTCGTGAAGCGTTTTGGAGGGCTCTATTCAGTGGTAGTGCAGAGCCTTGAGGGATTGCATAGATCCTCGAGGGGATGATTTTCGGGGGTCAGATATTTCATAAAAACTTTCTGGGTTTTTCTAGGTTTATTGAGCAAAGGCTGATTCCAAAGTTTTAGCATTTTATAAGGAAGGGAACAATCCCAAATCCTCACTTGATTCCATGTAGTAGCAGTAGCACAACAATTCTCTAGCAGCTTGGACGCAGTTCAGAGAGGGGCCATTTCTTTACTATTCTAGGTGTATTTCTTCACTTGCCTTGTGCAAGTGGAGGTGCTATTTTTCTTATCACCTCTTGTACTCTTTCCATTTCTCAGTATAATAAAATGGCTTAGCATTTCTCTCTGCATTTCTTAAGTATCTGCTTATATTCCATGTTTACATTATTATATGTTGCACCACTGCTATTTTTATCTCTTTGAGCTTCCCAGTTACTATATCATTTGTATGCATTTGGTTGGAGTTTGCTGGGGTTTGAGGAATATCACAAAAAAGGGATATTACAAGAGCTTATCTCGCTATATTTGCGGAGATAGGATTTGAGGAAGTTGGTGTTTTTGCAGACTCTCGAATTACATTCCAAACAGGTGACTTGGGGAAAATCGTCATAAATTTTGTTTTGAGCATCAGATTGAAATTTCGTCAGAAGTTTCAGAAAGATGACTTCCTATAGTTTTCCGTATATTAGCTTCAGGTACTAAGGTTGAAATAGTGACACGTGGCACATAATACAAGTTCTCTCTACTGAACTATTCTATAATTAGGTCACCGTGGGAGATTTGGCATAACTCTTCCTTGGAGAATCCAATATTGATCAGAATTGCGGGGTTGGAAAGAGGACTCAAAAGGATACCGCAGGACAAGATTTAAAATATTCGAGATCCGTAGTTACAAAGATACAATAGATTCAATATCGAGCTCCTCCAAAGTAAAAAAAAAGGTGTGCAGTCTTTTTTTGAATTTTGCATAAGATTGGTTTGAAAAATTAGTTTGAAGGAATTCAAAGGGAATAACGAAGAATTATTAGCATTAATTAATTCCTCGAAGAAATAAAATGGAAACACCTAGTAAGCAACCTGAAATGTCTATCATGACTGGTGAAGAAGAGGAAGAAATGCAAAATGATATATCAAAATTACAAGACCAAGTACAACAAATTTCACTCTCACTAAAGGTAAATGAAGCCAAGATGAATGGTGTGGAAGCTAATATGAATGGCATGCACGTTAAGATGGATGGCGTGGAAGCTAATATTGATGGTTTAAAGAAAGGCATAGAAGCTAAGATGAATGGCATGGACGATAAGATGGAAGAATTGAAGATAAATTTGAATAAGTTGCTACAAGAAATGGTCACTAATGGTGAAAGGGTAGTAAAGGAGACTCATGATGAGAACAAATGAAATGTTAATCATGATTTCATAAAATCTAATGTTGGATTAAAGATCGACCATGTTCCAAAAATCGATATGAGGAAGTTTAATGACAAGGATCCCGGAACATGGATAATACATATAGAGCAATTTTTCGATCTCCATAATGTGCAAAACACACAAAAGGTACGTATTACAACTTTATATTTGGAACCAAATCAGATTGTATGGCATTGATGGCTTTGAATAAAAAAATTGTCACTTGGGCAATTTTTATGGAACAAATGATAACACATTATGAGGATACAAAAGGCAACACCTTTTTTAGCCAATTGATAAATCTCAAACAAAAGGGTTCAATGATGGAGCACATTAAGGACTTCCAAAAAATGAACATAAGTGTAAATGATATTCCACAGGAGCATAGGATTGATGTGTTCATCGAGACTCCAAAGGATAATATCCAACATGAGGTTTGCCTTTGGGAACTTGATTCATTGGAGAAGGCATTCAGGTTAGCAAGACAAATGGAAAGTAAAATTATGGCAACGAGGAAGCTTACCACTCACAACTATAAAGATGGAAGTGTTGTTTCCCCTAGCTTTCCACAACCTACAAGGTTGACACCACAACAATTGGAAGAAAAAAGAGCAAAAGGGCTTTGTTACAATTGTGATAACAAATGCACTAAAGGTCATAAGTGTGCTGAGAAGAAATTATTCTGCATATATTGTGAAGAGGAGGAAGAAAAGGAATAAGAAATGTCAAAAGAAGAGGATATACTCCAGGAGAAAACCCTAGATAAAGAAGAAATGAATCCGACCATATCTTGTAATGCATTGGCTAGAATTACCACTCCTCAAACTATCAAGATAGAAGGACATATCAAGAAGAAAAAGGTAATAGTGTTGATTGATTCGGGAAGTACCCATAATTTTATTCATTGTAAGATAGCAAACGAATTGAATTGCTTACTATATCCAGCACCAGCACTGAATGAAGATTGAAGACATTCCAAAAACATCATTTAGAACTCATGAGGGTCATTATGAATTTTTGGTCATGCCTTTTGGCCTCACCAATGCACTTTCTGCATTTCAAGGTTTGATGAATTCCATTTTCAAACCCACCCTTAGAAAATTTGTGTTAGTATTTTTTGATGATATACTAATCTACAACAAGTCTTTGAAGGATCATGTTGAACATGCTGACAGGGTGCTCAAAATATTAAAGGAGAAACAATTATATGCAAAAAGCTCCAAATGTTTCTTTGGAGTACAAGAGGTGGAATATCTAGGTCATATTGTATCTCATGAAGGTGTTAAGGTAGACCCTAGA